>CAJDSM010018396.1:9950-26132 GCA_903981925.1 Ostrea lurida
AAGTTGCAAGATGTGTAATGTGGCCCATTCTATACGATGCCATTGAAATGAACTGAATTTCCCAGCCATGTATGCATGTCTTGACGGAATGGTTTACCAATTGTGATAAAGTTTGTTGATGGCGTTACTTATAAAACCTTGTAATTAATGTACAATTACCATGAATTGCTGCGTTTAAAAAAATGAGCTTACCAATCAAGGCCTATAACTCTGAGAGGCCGATTTGGGGGGTGTGTGTGTTGGACACTCAAGTTCTAAGACTTGCTTACTGGTATCTTAAATTGCATGATATCTATATCCAAAGACAAAGGAATGTACGATTGGCAGTGATACGGGGTATCGCGGGAGTAGCTTGTCGCCTACGATGTCCTTGTAGCCGGATGGGGAAAACAACCCCTCTCCCTGAACCCCACGACACGCGTTTTGACTACATTTTCGGCATGGTGCTCCGTTGCATTTGGGAAAGCGAAAAATATAATATATATGATGATTGTTCTAACTAAATTATGGAAGCCGTAAATAGAACGAGAAGGGAATAAAAACTACAAGTGAAGACCTCACCCTATGGGGGTAGAATATTGAAATGAAATCTTAATTCAATCCAAAATATATCTAGCCATCGGTGTACCATTTATGCAAAAGANTGGCTATCTGAAATCAAATTTGTGAGAATATCTTTTGACAAAATTTTTTTCTCGTTCTTACCAATATCAATAAAATCTTGAAAAGGAAGTGTTGAGATTGTAATTTCTGGAGTTATTTTGCACAGCCGGAAAAATTCCGTCATTAAATTTCAGGAGTTGTTTTGCCAAGCAGGGACATTTCCGTCATGGCAAAACCACTCGAATGACCCTTGGATAAAATTCGCATATACTAGATAAGCTAATATATGCGCTAATATTACCATTCTTAAAAGCAGGCAAAAGTGCAAGGTCACAAGGTCAAAAACGTTGTTACTTAAAAAAGGCCTTATCACAAGAAATGTACAAATGACATATGAGAGTTTTATCACTCACTATTCAAAAGTCGTACGCTTAATGAATCTCCAAGACCAAGGTCACATGGTGGAAGATCACAGTTCAAAAGAAATAAGATTTATATAGAACCCTACCCTACTTAAGGTAGGTCACTCCTCACATAGAATATATCAAGACTTTTTGAGAAGTATTTTTAGCTCAGTGGCTAGGTCAGTAATACAATAGTCTTAGAATAATTCAATACCGGATTGTGCCAAACATTTTCCTCAATAAAAAACTATAATGTTTCCTTTTCCCACTTGCAACAACCAGAAGCTTTAAATATGCTAGCTCTAAAACAGACATGGTATAATGCTCCAATATTTTTTTGTAAAAATGATATAGATTGCACCCTGCATTTCCTACAAATATACTTCCACGATGCAAATCAAACCTGTTTAACTACAAGCAAACTCTGCAGTGCCTAGATATTGACAAATATTATACTTAAATCCACCCACTTGTTTTGTTCTTCTTCTTCTTTCAACTATAGTCCAAGCTGACATGTCATTACAGGTGATGTAAATACTAGTTGAAAATGAGGATCTAATAATCATTATTTCAAAAGGTCCCAAATTCAGAGGAACCTTCGGTCATTTTAATTGGCGACAGGAACTTTCATCTCCTTATGAATTCTGTCGAAGATATTGCCAGACGATGGGTCAAATATGAAAAAGAAGACTTTGATACCTTATTCAATGGATTAAAAGATAAGAAGAATGTTGAAATCCCGATTAGACATATAGTACCAAAAGTTCCGTACCATCTATTCCTTTCTGTGTTTCGTAAAACGGAAGTGATCAATTGAATTAGATTAGGTTACATGAGGAATATGTTCTTGGTTTCAGCCGACAAAGCTTGTAACATATTGTTTTTGTCTGTAACTGGGCATACTACAACTGCATTTTAAACGAACTTGGTATTAACTTCCACATTGGTAATCGTACTTACACTCCGTACTGCTCTTTCAAAAGACGAAATTCTTTCAAATCATCTCAGTTTTAAACCTTTTAATCATTCAGTCACATTGGACGGAAGAAATATGAAACTTACCGTACCTATACTGAATTCCAAACTGTGTCATAAAAACCCTTACAAACAAAGATATAATTGTTGGATCTAGAAATGTTCCACCAAGCCCTGTTCTTTACTGCCTCAGACTAAAATATTGACAGCTGGTAAGAGGCAACTTCAGAAGTATTGGTGAAACTTACATATTGCCAAAGTGGTGTAAATCAAATTGGATCTAAAAAACTCTAAAGAACTTCTATTGAATTTTGAAATCCAGAACCTTTCACATATCAACAACATTCAAAACATATGAACTTTTCAACACTTTTACACGACCATCCCGCACGATAAATTTAAAGACAAAGGCTTTTGTAACATTATAGACATGTTGCTTCTTTAACAAAAATGGAAAACGGAAATATGGTCTGTCTTAGTGATCAGCCATTCAAAACATATTTTGTGTAAACTCCACTTCCGATTCTACACACAAGTACTCTGAAGTTGATATTAAAGCAATGCTGGAGTTCCTCATGACAATATCTTGTAGTTTTTGGCAAATCAGGTCTCCAACAGTCTGTTGGAGATTACCAATGGGCAACTAATCTGTGCTCCTTTATTAGCTGCACCTATTTTTATATTCTTATGAGCAGGAATATTTCCAAAAGTTTCTACATGAAAAGAAGAAAATCTCTAGCGGTGGCCTTTAATTCAACATTTTCGATATATTGACGATGTTTATCCATCAATTAATAATGATTTTCAATTCATTATGTCGATTCAATATATCCCAACAAACTAGTTGAAAATAAAGGACACCACAGATTCTTCGCATGTTCTGCTTCGTACTGTAGCATATTTTATTGAACATTGACATTAACCGGCAACTAACTACTCAACTTATGACAAACGGGACGTTTTCAGCTTTCTATCGTTCAACTTCCATATTTAGTAGCAATATTCCATCATTCACCTGCTATGGTGTGTATGTCTCTCAACTATTTCGATACGCAAGAGCTTGGTCTGCGCTAACGATTCACTTTTTGAATCGAGGCAAGCTTACTTACAGACAAGTTGTGTTTGCAGGGTTTCAACAGTCACGTTTAAAGACAGCATTTCGTAAAATTCTATGTCGTTATAACAATTTAGTTTACCAATATGACCTAGCATTGGAGTCAAATGCTGTCTGATGTGTTTCATATGCCATTGTTTAAGGCGTTTTTCACACACTGATTTGACTTGCGGATTGTTCCGTTTACCTGATCAAGACTTATGGGCTCACGCGGGATGTGACCGGTAACAGGGTGATGCTTGCTCCTCATAGGCACCTGATTCCCACCTCTGGTTGTGTCCAGGGGTCCGTGATTGCCCAACTTTTGTTTTTGATTACTATTTAGGACTTTACGGAGATTGATCACGTCGTTTTGATCTTTTGCCTTACATTGCAAGTAAATCGAACGTGAAAACTCATAAAAATGATATTATTTTTGTGAAACGTCGAGTATAGCTGCAGAACTCGTAGCTATCTTTAAAACATTTTAGGCCAAATCAGAGAGCTACAGATCCAGCCCCTGATTTCCGGCGCATAAACAAAAAAAAAATGCGCACGGTTTGAGGTTTTTGTCTTTGTCGTAATATTTACATTGCCGTTTCATTAAAATTTCAACCGTGAGCATCTGTTGGCAAGGATTTGTAAAGCATGAGGAAATTAGAAAATACCACTTCCAAATGTTCATTTGGAGTGTTCCCTTCCAAATTGTTAAAAAGTAAGCCTGCCGATTTCAAAAGTAAACCTCTTTTGTAAAACTCCACTAATGGACGCGCTCGTCATAACTGTCGATTTCGTATATAAAGCACTTGTCAATGTTATAAGAAGTTTTTGACTGAACTGGGCAGTGGTTCTTGGGAGATTTTTTTAAAATGCTACCTATTATTTTTCACCTTTTCTTCACGAATTCCTTCGTTTAAAGTCATTCATCTTTCGCAAATTCTACGGTCCGCTATAATGACCTTGTTTGCGATTACAAAGTATCACTTCAGTCTTATGTGACTGTATTTGTTATCATACCCTTCTGTTTAGAGTCATTTCATCTACTAGATTTGGACTACGGACAATTCCGTTTACTTTATTTGACTTAAGGGCTCACGGGGTGTGACCGGTCAGCAGAGATGCATTACTCTCTGTGGCACCTGATCCTGCCTTCGCCTTTTTGTCGGAGGTCCGTGTTGCCCTACCACTCGATTTTGTATGGTTTTAATTAGGTATGATTACGTTTAACTTCGCCTATTGTAATGCAACCCCTTTGCAAAGGGTGCTGATCATTTGAATAATTTTTCAATTCCCTTAGGCCAAGGGGCGTGAAGACAAATTAATTGTTTTCTTTCTTGTATTCTAATCAAACCTCTGAGAAAAAGTGAAAATGTAGTAAAAAGACTCTGGAAGATAAGAGCGCCAACAACGTTGAAATCAAAAGAAGCTCATAAGAAACCAGAAATCAGTCAATTAAATTTTGGATACAGTTTATTGTTTATAAAACTTATTTACAAACATTCTATTGATAGACTTGGATACTCGTAAGAATTCATCATTATGTTACATGTACATAGCAGATATTACCAGAGAAATGCTTGGATGTAGCTCAAATCTAAAACAAATCGATACATTTGCTGAACTTAAGTAAAACAAACAAGGCAAAATTAACCCAATTGCATACACATATATTCTCTATGTAGAACTGTTCATGGAACAAAAATGGTATTTTCTAAAAAATGTTCTATATGAAGTTTGATAATTCACCCTCTAGTGCAATGAGAACTACGTTTCTCTTTATTACAAATCAGAATTTTTCTTCTTCACTGAGTAATGAAATACTCCTAGGTTTTTTTAAGAATACATTTTAAGAAAACTCTTTTTATGCGCACTCTCCATTTAAATTGATAATGCAGACGACATTTGTTTTATTAAACATGCCATATAAATACGATTGTGTCTGTCACAAGAAATGCACCCAACTCCTGAATGCGCGTATTCTACTGAAATTTGACCTTTCTTATCGAGCAAGTACAGACATTCTGGCAAGTATGATCTGTTGAACCGCAAAGGATCATTTAGGGAGAGGCCATGCATGAAGGGCCTAATAATTTGAACGATGGCCATTTTCGGCTAAAATTCTATTTCCTGAATATTGGTGATCTCGAATACAACGATTTTTTCTTTTGTAATCCATATCAATTCTGATGAGCGCGATGCTAAAGCGTATGCCCCATTAAAAGTTCTCTCTAACTTAAAATCTGGATAGGAATAAATAATTACTTTACCAGATTGGGTTTTACACGCAAGGAAATCACCGAATTTTGCAATGGTCTTTATACCTTTTACTGAATGGGTACGGTGATTTCTCGAATTGGTTGTAACAAGAACAACTCTTTGGCTGTGTTCATCTTGGGCAAGAGCAAATGATGTTTTGTTGATCCATATTAGCAATGTTGTAACTTGTTGCTTTCTTATTGTGTCTGTCATATAGGTCAAACGTTTTCAAACATCTGGGAATTTGTGTTGTGGCAAATATTTGGTCGCCACTTTTTCTTTAATTTCACTTGATATTTTGACACTCGCTTCATCAGACACTGCATTTTTGACACCTAATTCTAAAAATTTGCCTTTATCCTCCGCCATTTCACTAAACGTGTTTCCTTCCAAGACAACATTCTCCAACCGAAAAACATCATATTCTCTCTCATATCTAATCTTCAAACTTTGAAGCTTAATGTTAGCTTCATTTTCCATTGGTTCTGGGCATTTCAATAAACACGATTTCATTTCTTCTAAAAAGAAAATAACCTCTTTATCGCTTTCTTTGCAAAGCATGTTTTCACAAAACAATATTGATGACTGTAAATTGTCCAGCATATTTAAATTGTCTTGAATTTTAATGTCAACGTTTTTCTTTTCTTCCCTAGATTTTCTTTTTATTTCTTCTTCAACGCCTTGACGGTGAAGTTTTAACTTGGTTTCGATTTCTTTGTAAGTTGCATCAATCATGTCGAATAAGGATAATTCGTGAGCCGATATCTCTACCGACTTGGATACCAGGGTCTTATGGATTTGTTGTCGCTTATCTTGTTTTGCTTTCGAACTTTGCAAAACTTTTTCCAATTCCTCTTTAGCAATGTCTTTTGCCTCTGCAAATGATACATAATGATGGAATCTGTGTTCCACAATAGCACATTCTCCACAAATTGGGACGGAGCACTGTTGACAAAAGAAGCGCAGTCTTTCTAGATGTTGATGGCAGGGCAACTCATGGCTGATTTGCTCTTTGTGCTTAGCCGCCAAATAGTCCTTGACGTGGACAACTTTATGATTTGCGGTTTGCCTGGTGTATGCATGTCTGTGGTTTGTACATATCTCACACAGCAAATCCATACACGTTAAACATTTGTGTGTAGCTTCTATCTCTTTCGAGTTCAGTATGCAAAACGAGCAAACTTTTTTCAATGAGAACCTCCTGGATCCGATTATATTTTCAATCATATCTTTATACGCGAAGTGCGTTTTCAAACCTGACACCGATTGTTCTGTTAATGGCATTATTTCCCGGCATATTGGACATGCCAGTTGATTTTTCTCTGAAGATCTCTGTATCAAGGTATCCAAGCAGACTTCACAAAACGTGTGAAAACATGACAAAACCTTTGGTTCTTTATATAGTTCAAAGCAGATCGCACATGTTAAAGAATCTTCTTTTAGACATTTAACAATTGGATCCATTCTCACTGAAAGAAAATGGTGTCAAAATTACGATATGAAATGATATTTGAAAAGTAGGCATTCCTTGCTGTTTCTTGTTTTGGAGTTAGAAACAGAAATGTTAAAAGAAATGTTCAATGTTTTCTTTTGGATAAAGAATTTATTTCTCGATTGAGACGGGAATCCAGTCTCACGAGTGAGATAAATCCTCTATCTAAAAGGAAAAAAAATGAAATTTTCGGTTTATTACATTTTATTTCCATTAACACTTTTGGTTTTTTTCGGCCCTGTATCAACAATCAATTGCACTGCGCAAGGATTTACTTAGATACAGTAATACATTTTCGAGGACGTAACGCATTTTATGCTCTGATTGGCAGATCAAGCAATTCCATCCGAGTAAAATTTAGATCATTTTTGGGGATTTTAGATTCTAAAACACATTAAAACTTGATTATACATTTGTATATAGCGTAAAAGGAAGGTGATCTTATGTATCGTGGATAAATGCGGCAAGTAGTCCCGGTTGTTATTTACACTGTGAAAATATCCACTGTTGTCCAATGGATAAATTTCAGCATTTCACTTTTGAAAATGTAATTTAAAAAATTTATATAACAAATAGAGAGATATATTGTACATTTTACAACAGCAAAAACAAGAATTACCTTCAATGAATCATGACAACTAACGTTTCCAAGATGGCAGACGTTATGCGCCATGTGTTCTCTTGACGAATTTCAGATACCGTGTTCTGCATACAATCATTTTCTAAACCGAGGCAGATTGCTGAGTGTTGAGGTTTTTGAATAATTGTGGAATCCAGTATAGGTGCGGTAACTCGTTCACTTGTTTCATTTACTAGGATATCAAATGTGTTTAGGGCTAAACAAAATTTTGAAGAATTTTATCTTTGAAAAGGGAACTTGGAGTACTAGTTCGATTACCAAATGTGGATTAAATCCAAGTTCGTTCGATAAACTATTGTAATAATAAGCCTTACAAAAACAATGTTATTCATATAAATGTATGTGTTGTATTCATATAATTTGATATCCGACCGTTGCTGTCGGTAAGAACTAGTTTCATTAACACAAAAGAACAGCACTAATGGCCAAATCATGTAGATATAGAAACTTGTGTCTTTGGGAAAGTTGATTAGTATGAATTTGGCGTCTGGAAATTAAAACATAAAACGTCAAGATTCTAAGATTTACATTTTATGTAAGGTGTACCCTTAACAATTTTACCAATAACGCACATATAAATGAGGTAATTACAAAACACGACAGATTCTGACAACCAATAATGGTCATAAATTCTTTTTTTTTATTCTCTTTAAAATTTTTGCACGATAACGTAAAAATCAAGTTATTATTTCCTAATTATAAAATATTCGTTATAAAATACACCTATATATCATAAGAGATACAAATAAGCATATTCTCAAATATGTTTATAAATTGCAACAGCAACCAGTTTTAGCACAATCACAGATTTCTTAGCAGAGCTCAAAATGATTAAACAGCATTTTAAAGGGACATGGACACGTTTTGAGTAAATTTTATATTTGCATTAATGCTTAACCAGGTTATTTCTAATGGTCAGCAGAAATCTGACTGTCAGTTGTTGAGTTACAAGAAGGATAGAGCGCTTCACAATTTTTTGTTATGTAAACAAAGCTCGAGCCTTGTTTTTGTTTACATAAAGATTGCTTCACAGAAAATACCATGTTTAAAACAAAATTTGATGTGAGAAACACTAAAAACTGTTTAATTGTGTTCAAATAAACTTGTTATTTCAAAAAATCTGTTTTAAACGGAACGTATACCGGTACTAGCATATTCAATTTAGGTAAATAAATACATGGCTCGAGCCTTGTTTACAGAGCGAAGAATTGTAAGTGTTGTATCTCGCTTGTAACTCAACAAATGACTTTCAATTTTTTTCTGACCATTAGAAATACCCCAAGTGAGCGTTGTAAACATTAAATATGGAAATCTGAAACTTGAACATTTTTAACTCAAAACGTGTCTATGTCCCTTTAAGTTCAAGTTATCCAATGAAGCTTTTGATTAGATTATTGAATATCTCCTCAAAAACAGCCTAGAATGAATTGAAAATGAACTTCAGCATGCCACATCCGACTGTAAGAAATGATCTATGACTTTATTCATACTTTCATAATAAAACCAAATCTAGTATACTGACGTTATATAAAAACGATATCCCTCGTACTGGCGTTATGGCCCTGCAGGTCCCCTCAATGGTGATTCTGTAATTGTTAAGATGGATGATACATTGATTACATTTAATCATAAATCCAATTTCTTTGTGCAACCACATGTACATGTATATGTAGAAGTGACTGCAATCAAATCAATCTATTGACTACGTACCATCACTTCTGCAAACATTTTGGTCGAACAAATATCATCGTGGTCTTATTACAGAATCCTACCTTCTGTCTCGATAATTTTTGGTTTAAAAGACCGTAGCAGTATTTTTCTTTGATTTACAAATTTCACACATTGAGAGCATGTAATTCACTTTGTCTTCGATCCTACTCCGAGTCAAAATATTGATTAATTGGTAAGTGTTTACCGGTATATGGTCATGAGTATCACTTTTGATATGGTTTTCATATTAAGTTTTATAAAAGATAGATTCGTTTACTTGATCAAGACAATGGGCTCATGGCGGGTGTGACCGGTCAACAGGGAATGCTTACTCCTCCTAGGCAACTAATCCCATTTGTGGTGTGTCCAGGGATCCGTGTTTGCCCAACTCTTGTTTTTGTATTATATTTTGGACTTACGAGATTGATCACTGTTCGTTATCTTTGCCTTTACATTTGATCTGAAGATTGCAATAATAAATGTCGTTTAAAAATGAAATCGCAGAGAGCCATTTACAGTTTCCAAGTGAATATTTTCACACATAAAATGATTGTAAAGTATATTTCTGATTTTCGTGACATCAAATTAGAAATTTTCACAGGGACTTAACAATGACATCACAATGTCTGATACTCTGGCAAAGTGCATCCAAACAGACATTTAGCATAATCCTAAAGTCCATCATCATCATCGTCGTCGTCGTCGTCGTCATCATCATCATCATCATCATCAGTGTCCTGCGTCTATCAGAACTTTAATCATCTGCATCGAAAATTATTCAGGTTGCGAAAAAAACATCAAGAACTAGGAAAATAGTGTAATGTATGTGTTTAGAAAAGCACTTCTGTTAACACTGGAATATTCCTAGTTCCAAATCTAAATTGAAGCCAGCTATTTTATCATCATTTCAGTGCAGCTAAAACGATAGATGTTTTATTTGTGATCAAAATTCGACCATCCTGTTTTATGGCAATACTTTTGGGATTGTTGACAAAGGATCCAACATCAATTGTGTGCAAAGTCTCTCCAGACAATTTAAAGACCAAAATGAGACTATTTCTGTAATCACACACGTACACATTATTCTTTGAATCTGAAGAAATTGAACCAGGACTGCAATACTTTCTTCTTTCTACACAACCAGATCTTCTGATTAGAAACACACAATCTATATCCCAGTCCGAAACGGCAAACATCCCATTCCTTAGAACATGTCCGAACTTGGGATTTCTTAATAGTGCTGATTTGTTTGGATCGGTGATGACAATTTGTTTGACTTCGGATTTTTCGAACACACAAATTCTATCCAATGCAGATATCCAGCTTATCTGAGGTGATTTTGGATGACACGTCATCAAAATTAACGCCCCTGAAAATGTTGAATGTTTGTCCAATGAATTGTTGTAGACATGCAATTTGCCCTCTGTTGTTCTACATGCTATTCCACCCTTAAAAGAACTCGCCACAACACAATTCGTGATAACTTTTGACCTCATTTTATAATTTTGCGTAGAGAGAAATTTCAGTTTTTGGTTTCTTTGGTCGATAACTGCTATTTCGTTTTCATCCACCCATGTCACATTTGTGTAACTTGGTTTGTGAATATCTTTTTTGTCGTTTCCGTGAAACGTGTGTAATAACTTGGGATGGACATGATCAGGATGTACCTTTTGCTTTCCGTCAGTGGTCGCGGTGCACACCTTAGCGTTTTCTTTTCTTGTAGTCGTTTGACTTGGTTTATCTTCACTCATTTTTACGCTTTGAAACACCAAGCTAAAAACATTTCCATCAGAGCTAGATTCAATTGTTGGCAGTTCAATATCTTCAATAGTGGTCCTTTTTTCATATTTCGAATAATGTAACTTTGATAGGCATTCATTCATCTCCGTTTTCATACTGAGAATCTCAATATCGTTTCCACAATCTAGAATGTTTCTGCAAAAGGTGTACGTTTGCTCTAAAGATTTCCTTTCCTTCTCTAGAAATTCCTTTTCCTCGTGTAAAATGTTTTCATTTGATTTCACAATCCGATCAAAATCGGTTTCTACCGATTTTTGAGACTCTTTGATATTATTTATCATATCATTTACTTGCTTTTCCAAATTTTCTTTCACTTGTCGCTTTGCTATCTCAATTTTATCTAAAGCACCTGTTACATTTTCTTTGGCAGCTTGAAATTTGTCTAACCTCTCCTTTAAGGAACTCATAAATGTGCCAAGATTTTCATCAATTCTTTTTCTCGCATCTGATGGGGCCACGCATTTATGATTTTGATGACTAAGGACGATGCAATCGCGACAAATGGGAATGTCACATGTTTCGCAAAAATATCTCAAGTCCTCTCCATTATGTTCCAAACAAGGAATGCGCTGTTGTGAGCGAATTTCATCAGCATACTTTCCAGATGCCACGTCGGCAAGTGAAACAATTCTGTGATTCAGTGTCAGTGTAGTAGATCGGTGTCGATGTTCAGAACATTCAGAACAGAGCAAATCTTTGCAAGTGAGACATTGTGATGATGCTTCAATGTGATTGCCATTTAAACTGCAAAATGAGCACAATTTCTTCACTCCGTCGCCAGAAGTTACGAGTTCGATAAGATTTTTCAGACAAAAATTTGTCTTTAAATTGTCTGCAAAATTATCTGAGAGTTGAAACGACTCTCGACACACTGGACAAGTGTGTTTATTTGTATTTCCTCTTTCCTTTGTGAAATCATCTATGCAACCTTTACAAAATGAATGCAAACATGGAAGTGTTTTCGGTTCTTTGTAAATTTCAAAACAGATTGAGCACGTCAAAAACTCATCAGTAATTGTAGATGATATCGATGCCATTGGTTTTCATTCTGAAACAAAACAAAACGCATTGATTGGTTGTATTTTTGATTTTCTCTTGCAATCTAGATCCTATAATGCACATACAAGAATTCAACCCAGGTTATATAGGACATTCAATGGTTTGTGGTTTGATATGATTTATATCCAACTCGTTGTGTGTTTTCTATCCCCGAGTCTGGGTGAGGAGACAGAAAACACACAATGAGTTGGATACACATATATCATATCAAACCACAAATCATGGGAGATTGTTTAACACCTCCATCCCTCCGTTTTCCTATTCATATTTCTACTGTTCGGCCTTCGAAGCTACATAACATTCTATAACCTTCAGCCACGCCACTACGCATAAAGGAAAAGTGCCTATAAAAATACACCAACAAATTGTGCTTAAGAAAAAGTCTATTCCATTGTTATATGAAATTAACAAATTATAGAACAAATCTTTATGATTTATATCCAACAAGTTGTGTGTTTTCTATCCCCGAGCCTTGGCGAGGGGAAAGAAAGCACACGACGAGTTGGATAGAAGTCATACAAAACCACACATCATAGGATATTCTTTTTATCACATGTTTAACACCCCTCCCTCCGTTTTTTATTTATATTTCTACTGTTCGGTCCATGAAAATGCATAACATTTTTAGCAACGTCAGTACACTTAGAGAAAAAGTGCCTATGTTCTAGAGACGATTTCTATTCAATTGTAAATGAAATGAAGCAAATTAGAGTATAAATCTTTAATATATTAATTTTTCTTCTTTTGAGAATGTACTCAAAAAATTCGATATTGCTGAGAATTTTCTTTTTACAGAAACTACATAAATTTTACGTACGCCTGTGACTTCACAATTGGCGTAAGAATACATGTAGTGTAATAATTAGAATTTATGCTATGAATGATATCCACGGGATAAAGGAGTAAACATGTGATCAATTCTAATTATTACACTGTGTTTTTCTACGCTGGTTGTGACGTCGCAAACGTACGTAAAATTTACGTGTCAGGGAGCAAAATCAATGAAATAGAAATTTTCTTAAACACGAATTGTTTGTGTATTTTTCTGTATGCGTAATGGCGTGGCTGAAGGCTAAAGAATGTATGCAGCCTCGAGGGACGAACAGTGGAATTATGAACCGAAAATGGAGGGTGGGGTGTTAAACATGTGATAAAAAGAATCTTCTATGATTTGTGGTCTGGTATGATTTATATCCAACTCGTTGTGTGCTTTCTATGGAGCGCCAAATTAACATAAACTCAAATAATTGAAGAATCTTTAATTATTAAAGATATCATTAATTCAATTATTGCTCTCTTTCAATTGAATTAATGCGCGCATTAAATGAATTATTGCTCTCATTAATTGCATTAATGCGCGCATTAATTCAATTAAAGAGAGCAATAATTGAATTATTTGCGAGCACTAATTCAATTAAAGAGAGCAATAATCGAATTATTGCGCGCACTAATTCAATTAATGAGAGCAATAATTCATTTAATGCGCGCATTAATTCAATTGAAGAGAGCAATAATTCATTTAAATGCGCGCAATAATTCAATTATTGCTCCTCATTAATTCAATGTTAATGCTCGCATTAATGTAGTGGAATTATTGCTTCGCAATATTTAATTTGATGCTCGTATAAATGATTTAATGATCTCTTTAATTCAATCAAAGATATCTTTAATTATTTACTGCACTTTTATATAAGGACTTAATGCGCGCATTAATTCATTTAAAGAGAGCAATAATTCAATTAAAGAGAGCATTAATTCCATTATGGATATGTGGAATTAAAGATATCTTAATTCATATTATTGCTCTCTTTAAAATAATTATTGCTCTCATTAATTGAAAATGATATCATTAATTCAGATTAATGAGAGCAATAATTCATTATTGCGCGCATTATATGAATTAATGATATCATTAATTCAATTAATGAGAGCAATAATCATTATTCGCGCATTATATGAAATTAATGATATCATTAATTTCAATTGAAGAGAGCAATAATTCAATATTGCGGCATTATAATTAATGATATCATTAATTCAATTAAAGAGAGCAATAATTCAATTATAGCGCTCTTCAATTTCAGCAAAAGAATTTAAAGATATCATCAATTGAATTAATGCGCACAAATTTCAGAATTAAAGATATCATTATAATTATTTAAAGAGATTCTTTAATTGAATTATTGCGCTTCATTAAATGAATTAAAGATACTTCAATATTTGAGTTTATGTTAATTTGGCGCTCCATAGCTTTCGGGGATAGAAAATACACAAACCATAAGAGATCCTATATTTATGTTATGAGTGATATCCACGGTAAATAGGAATAAAATTAGATAATATATCAATAAATTCCATTGTACATCTTATCAGAATTAGATAAATAATAATTTTCTGAGCAACCTGATTATTAATTTATCGGATTGTCACTGTTGCAGAGCAAACACTGATCCCATACACACCAGACCCAAGAGGTGGGATAATGTGCCAAGGAGGAGTAAGTGTCTCCTGTTGAACGGTCACAACCGCCATGATCAGGTAAACTTTGCAAAGTCTAACTCTGTCGAGGCTGCATACATTCTTTAGCCTTTAACTCGTACTCAAAATCAGTGTGTAATAAATCAGACAGCATTCGACTTATGAAAGATTGCATTTGCAAAAAGTTCATTAGAACGACCGGGGAATTTTCGAATGCCGACTTCAAAATTAGTGGACTGCTGAAACCCTTGTATCAACTTTATTTTCAGTAAACTGCCTCGATTAAAAAAAATTATCGTACGTAGAACATACTTTTGCATATCGAATCAGCTGAGATACACAAAGACATAAACAGGTATTAATGGAATCATGTAGACGCTGAAGTCATCCCATCTATCACAATGTCGAGTCGTTCAATATTTCTTATTTTAAATATGAATGAAGATATGGGAGAGTCTTTCATTTTAGTTCAATGAATATATCAAGTCAATATAACCCCATGGGTATTCGGGTTAAAACAGACCCTTAGTACACCTTGCTTGTCGTAAGATGGGGCGGTCCTCCGGATGAGACCGCAGAACCGAAGCCTCCTATCACCGTAGCCAAATCATCGTACTGATCATTAAATTGTTTAATTATGTTCCCAGAAGCACAATCGTAAACAATTAGGTGATTTGTTATAGTTGGGTTGCATAAATTCATGGATTTTAACGCTTTAGAATTGAAATGATCTCCATGTTTTATCATCAAATTAATATGAAACAGTTATGGACAATGTGGGTTATTTCAATAGTTTTATAAATCACCCTGTTAAACAGAAAAGAATCAAGATATGAAATATCAGCAATGTTAGATTGCCAAATTTGAGATAACACGTGCGCCATATATTCACAAAGTTCAGTCTTTGTAATTTAGGGATATTCTGACAATGTCTAACCTATTTGGGTAAGTATAACCCCTATACATAATCAGTATCCACAACGAATCATAATTTACGTTAAATTTCGCAGAACCAGCATTAGAATAAGATGTGTTTGTGAAACACTGATGTCCCCGGATTCCAGGTCAGTGGAAGGGGCTTGTCAAAAGGAGTATTCATGTAAAATATAAAAGGACACACACGCACGCGCGCGCGGTTCTTTGTAGTTAGTGTCGTACTAAAGCAAGAATTCTAATGCTCTTGAAAAGTCCCATATGATAATGCAATTTCCTGCACAACATCATTTGCTGTTTGATATCCACGGAAACAAAAACGATATAAAAGTCACACTTTGTAAACACAATTTAAACCCTAAGACACAATGCTTTGAAATATTTCGACGCGCATTTCAAAGTAGGCCTTGGCCGTCACGGTTTTTTACAGCAGATGCGATAACACACCTGTAAACTATGGCAAGCAAAGTGTGTCATACGTATTTGTTTTCTTCTTTCTACATCGATTGTCGGTTAATTTTCCACCTTTATGGTCAAACTACATTTAAGGAATGAAAATGAAAATCGTATGGCGGGACCAGTGGGCTACATTGTTCATTTGCAGTTATGGAAATAGCCGAGTAGTTACGATATAACAGGGCCGTAACCAGGAATTTCCATGGGGGAGGGGGGTGCACAAAACCCAAGGTAAAGAGTGTGGGGACCGTGTTTGGTCCCCAGTTGGTCTAGGGTTAGCCTT
>CAJDSM010018396.1:26157-39643 GCA_903981925.1 Ostrea lurida
TAGCCTTGGTACATGTAAGGCCCCGAAGCTGAGAGAGATTTTTAGTTTTCCGGTCTGCAAGGCCCAACAGCAGGTCCAGAGCGTCCCTGATAGGGGGTTAAGGGGCGAAGCCCCCGGAAGCCGAGAGGTTTAGCATTTTATGTTGTTTTGTTTGGGGCCACTTTAGGCCCCCAGTGAGTCCCTGGTAGGAGTCCAGGGGCGAAGCCCCGGAAGCTTAGCGATTTAGCATGTTCATTCTTAAAATGGGGGTGCACATGCACCCAGTGCACCCCCCTGGTTACGGTCTTGTAATAAAGACCACTCGGCTAACTCGGAATACTAAACCTCTGCTGTATGAGGTACAGCGCCACTGAGAAGTTGTTACTAGTTTACATGCAGGTGTTGACCTACGAATCTTTGACCAACATTTAAAACATTCAATGTCTTAACTGCTTCTTTCAAAACAGGGTTAGCATCAATTCTGAAGTGTAAAAGGGTCAAAATAAAAATTATTGAATTTAATTAATTTTAAGAGAACTATACAAGAACTATTTTAAGCATATGCGCTTGTGTTTCTCTAAGCGGTTAACAGGCGGGCAGATCACAAATGTAAGGCGGATACGCATAATCAAGTACAATCATACAGCCGAGGCATGATGTTAGATTCCGGGAATCAGTCGAGGTTGGCCGAATGATATAAAGACATATACTACCCATAATTCTCTGCGTGCAAATGACCTCTGGCGGAATTAGAATATAAAGAGTGTCGCTAAAGTCAAATGAACCAATCAAATACGTGTACAAGTAAAATTCAATTATTCACAAATACAGTCTGTGGAGTTAGGCTAGCTATTCCATGCAGATTGTTTATTATTCGAAATAATTAACGTCGTTTGCTCGTTTTATAACAAAGTACAATCACTAATTGAATAATAATGAAAAAAGAATGATTTCAAATTCAATACCAGAGATATAGGTAAAGTGCTTTCAAAATGCTGTGAATAAATCACATTCATTACTGTTATTAACGTTTGTTTTCTAGTACCGGTAATCAGGTAACTTAAGCCTTAACAGATTGCTAAAAATCTACAGAAAATGATATGAAAAAGAAGAGAATTCACGAATACATTAAACCTAGCCTTTCAAATAACCCATCTGTTGTAGTCAGGCAATAGACCAATTAATTCCATTTTACGAAATAAAACTTCATCCTATTTTCAATACTTGCATTCAATGTATAATGTTACTATTCAAATATTACAGAATATTTGTTAGTCTTTTGTTTGAACAAAGGAAACTATACAGGATCTTTAGATTAAATAACAATACGAAGTCACATGTTTTTTAAAAGCATTATGTGTATAATGCTATTCAAACATAGAGGGATTGCTCAACACAGACGCTTACGATCATGACAAGCATAGCTTTATTCAAACTGAGGGAAATTCATCTGATATGTGACATCATTCACACCAATATACTTGCATCCAAGCGTAAATTGTTTGTCTTCTTTTCCTATAAGGGCTACTTGATAGTGGTTCTTTTACGACAAATCGGAGGCAAATTGTAAAGACAGTCCACCTTAACAATATTGGTAAAATGAACACTACGTCATCAATACCTCTCCCATTCAGTATATACTGTAAGAGACGCATTCTGATAAAATACCTCGACATTTTCTTGAGGAATAAAGGAGAAATTATTACTGTAAAACATGGTAATCCTCAGTTTTCCATATAAATCAACCTTCATCAAGGACCAAAGACGACAGTGACACAGTGGAGAGATTTTAACTTTACATAAATGACAATGTACTTCATTGATTTCACTAGCGTAACTCGATTCAAATCTTACCTTTGAACATAGCTGTCACTGTTCGTTAGACATTATATAGAAAAGTAGCTCAATGTGCACATTCGCAGCGACCTAATGTTTACTTACAGCTGTTGATAATGAGGCAGTCGATAACGATAGTTGGTTGTCCATAGCTGCTGCTCTAGTCAGTGAACTTCCCTATTCTCAAACGCAATGGCGTGCACATAAAATATCCCCGTGTGCACGCCAAGTGTTTCAAAGGTAATGTTTCTGCACATCGACAGCTGCAACTATAGCCCACATTATATTCGATCGTCACTGAAGTAGACCATACATGCCTTTTAAATACACAGTTTTATGTGGATTTTTAAAAAAAAAAAGTTTGCCTTCATTTTGTCCATCTTATACTCGAAACACAATCACCGAATGGTAACATGCAATTTCAATTCAACATCAACCATGTAAATGTATCAATGCTGTTTGAAATAAAATGATGGTTTTTCCTTTCAAGAATCTTTAAAAAATGACGAAAACTGAATCAAAGAAACATGTTTTATGGTAAATAAAAGTATGACATTTTATTCAGGTAGGAGTTATGCAAAAAAGTTTCAACAAAATAATTGAAAATAAAGGAAAATTCCAGGTGAATGTCGGTTAATGGATTACATTAAAAGAAAACAAAACCGAAACAAACCAAAACAAAAAACACTAAAACCAAAAAAAAGAGCATAAAAGAGGTATCCAGACCCAGGGTCATGCAAACAAATTCAGACTCAAGCAAGAATCTCAGTCACCTGTAAGGATGTTCATTACTTCGAACAATTAAATTCTTTAAAATTTGCAGACTCTGAAAAGGTTATGAAACAATATTGCAATAACAATTTTATTTGAAATGAATGACTTCACAATCATTTTATCGCAATGTTCAGCTTTTGAGTTTACTTTGGACCCAAGCAAGGCACATCGTCCTTGAAGTTTACACTTCCTTGTAGAAGATTTTACTTAGTTTATCTGAAAAGTTTATCAAGTTTATTTACTAAATATAAACAAACACACCACATGAAAATGGACAAAACAGTTGGTTTGAATATATTAACACACCTATCATCGTCTCTTTCGTTGGTATCCCTGAGTGGATTGTGTTCACTGTACTTGTATATATCGGCGCGATAGTAAGATATCATGTATGTCTGTTCTAAGCACCAATCGATAACAATCTGCATCAGAATGATCTCAAAAACTGAAGGTTAACCTCTCTGTATTATATTTTGTGTCTGTTTTAGTTCAACCAGACGCTCAATCATATTCTTTTGCAAAGTAAAAAACTTCCACATCACTTCCATATTCAATGACGTTTTTGCAGAAGGAATATGATTCTTTTCAGTAATCTAAATTCTTTTTCTATTAAAGCAAGTCATTTTCTGTGGAACTCGGTGCTCAGCTCTGACCTTAAAATCTGCCACATTACCTGGGCTTTGTTCAACAGCCTGTTTATTCGTTCATTGAACACGTCTTTGTCTTTTGGAGTTTTCTTTATCGCGTTGTATAGTTTTTTCTGTGTCGTGTGCAGTATTTTTAATCGTTCTTCTGAAGAATGTATCAAGCTTTAAATTTTTCCATCCCTTCTTTTCCTCGCTTCTGACGCTGTCGCAGTCATGTTTTCGGTGTGTCGAAAATGATACATTCACTAGAGACGGGACAGCACACGGTTTACCAAAGTATACTGATATGCTCATTTGTCATGTTAAGACACGGAATATGCTGAAGTGATCGGATAGTTTCATTATATACCCCAGATACCACATCGCCAGGGGGACCACTACATGTTTGTAAGTATTGGTCGTGGATTTATGTCGTTCGTACAAAACAGAACATAGAAAGTCTCCACATCTCAAGCACTGAGAGAAGGCTTCCGCATTCTTGCCATCTAGAACACAAAGGAACATGAATTTTCCTTGCCTTTGCATGCTGTGTAAAGATCCACATGATGTTTCAAAAAGAAATTGGTACTCATTGTGTCTGCACGTTAATTGTTTCGCCGCAATTTGGGCATGGGATCTGTTTATATTCCATTGATGAGGTTATCGATACATTTCCTGCAGAAAGAATGGAGACATGGCAGTATTATGGGCTTCGTATAACTGGGAACACAATGAACAGATCAAGTTGTTGCTCCATTTGGAATCCATATGTAATCCTGGAATAGTCAATGATAAGATAAAAGTAGAGGTATCGTTGTGCATATGTGTAGTACGAACTATTTTAAGAATAACCACGAAGACAACTGACAGTATCGATTATCAAAACTGTTTCCTTCAACACTTGAGTAATACGATCGTGTTTAAAAAACACATACAACACCAACTATGAAGAGGGAAATATTAAAACCAGAAATCAAGATACAAATTGTTCTATCCTCATTATCCGAAATGCGATATTGAGAAATCCATTTGGGAAATCATATAATATTTTTGTCTGAGTTTTCAACATAGAAATATACTTAACCTTGAAGGAATATCGACAGTTTAAATTGTGATAATAACGTAGTAAAAGTAATTTCGCCATTATCCTATGAAATTGAATAAGTAATCCTCTAAGAATCATTAAGATGAATGAGACTGTTAGAGATTTTTATGCCCCCGCTTTGTCTGTTCTTCCTCATCTGCCCTACTGTCTGTCCATCGGTCACACTACGTTCAGCTCAGTTTTGAAGTGTTTTTTTTATTTTTTATTCAAATTATATCTGATTACATACTGGTGACATCTATTTCAACTGCATCAGATATTTTTTTTACCGTGAAAACTGATGACATATTAACATTGGCAATTGTGCGTAACTTTTCAATTTAACGTTAGGTAACATTAATGAATGTTGAATTTTAACGTTAAAGATTATCCACCCTCATGTGGTTTCATAGGTTTTTAAAAAATCTTTATTTTCATTAAACTTGCGCATGATAGAAAATATTTTCTAAAGAGGTTCATTTACTGGATTACAAATAGATAATCTGGTAAACTTTTGATAGTTAAAATATGCTATTTCTAATAGATAATTAAGTATTATAACGAAAAAAATATTTTCAAGGGCAATAACTCCTATGGTGGCAATTCCTCTACCCTAGGTGATTTTTACATTGATTATCCCAATATGCACATTAAAATTTATGAGCATATTTTACAAATAAGCAGTTTTCTAAACTGTTAACATTAGAATTTGTCATTTTTATTATATTTTACCAATTCAAGAGAAGAAATCTCTAGCGGTGCCTTTAATTCGACCATTTCTATATATTGACGTAGTCAAATCAGTGTGTGAAAAACGGCTTAAGAATGGCTACGAAACACATCAGACAGCATTTGACTCAATGGTAGGTCATACTGGTAAACTAAATTTGTTATAAACGACCATAGAATTTACGAAATGCTGCCTTTAAATGTGCTGTTGAAACCCCATGCAATAAACAACTTTTTGTAAGTAGGCCTGCCTCGATTCAAAAACTGATCAACGCAGAACAAGGTTATTGTGTATCGAATAAGTTGAAATACATACACACCATATTACAAGTGATGATGGAATAGCTTCACATAAATAGAGAAATTACGATAGAGAAGGCTGAAATCGCCCCTTTGTCGATAAAGTTGAGTAGTTAGTTTGCCGTTAATGCCAATTGTTCAATAAAAATATCCAAGTACGAAGCAAGCATGGAAGACTCTGTTGTGTTTTTACAAAATGCTACTGCTAGAGATTTTCTATGTTACAACTCTACAGCATGTTTATCGTGATGTAATTTTTCATTGTGACTGTTTTTGATATGCATTTTTGGCGGCAGGGCTGATATTGATATGCATTTTTGCACGGTTGTAAAAAAAAATGCAGAATTGTTTGTCAGTTCTTCATAATTTCAAAATAATATTATCGCGTAGTGCTGCGGTTAAAATCAAAGGCCAAATGCAGAATTGAAATTTACGGACTTAGATTTGTTAAGAATATAAATTGGCGAAGGTAACAATGGGAAACGTAATCATAATCCCAAAACATATACAAGATCGAGCGTTAGAGCATCAATGGTCCTCCAATAAAAGCAAAGCAGGATCAGGTGCCATGGAGAGATAAGCATACTCTGCTGGCCGGTCACCCTTAGTCGAAACAAGTAACCGGGATTAACAAAGGATATGAAACAAATCAGTCAACATACAAAAAGGCGAAGTTAACATTGTGTCAAACGTAACATCAATCCAAAAAACATATACAAAATCGAGTGTAGGGCAACACGGAACCTCCGACAAAAGCGAAGGTAGGATCAGGGTGCCATGGAGGAGTAAGCATCTCTGCTGACCGGTCACACCCGCCGTGAGCCCTTAGTCAAATAAAGTAAACGGATTACCCGTAGTCAAATCTAGTAGGAAAATGACAGTCTAACAAAGGGTATGAAACATATGTTCAACATATGACTTAAAATCAATTTGTAATCGCAAACAAGGTCATTATAGCGACCATAGAATTTGCGAAATGATGACTTTAAACGAGAATCATTGTAGTTGGCCTTGCTTTAATGTAGTCCTCATACACATGGCATGCTCTTGCGTATCGAATCAACTGGGGAGACATACCCACACCATAAGCAGGTATATAGTGTTACATTACTACGTAAAATAGGAGAAGTTGACGATTGCAAAGCTAAAGTCATCACGTTTACATAATAGTATGGTTGTCAGTCGCCATTAGAGTCAATATTAAGTAAGAATATCAAAACGCAGAGTGGTGTCCTTACTTTCGAGTTCGTCGGGATATATCATATGGGCATAATTACGAAAATTCTGCATTGTTAGTTGAATAAGACATCATCAATATATCTCATCTTCGCAAGCCAAAGTGTCCGATTCACTTACTGTCATCTCTCCCCTTGGCAGATTTATCGAGTGTCTAAAGCCTTCAAAATATCGTGCTTTGACTTCTAAGACATCCAGATCAAATTGCACCATTCATACCTGTTCGGTTTGAGTGATGCTGGTCTTTGCCCGTATTTTGCCCATAAAACAAAGACGTACAATTTTGGAAAAGAGTTTTTTACCATTACTAGAGATTATCGATTATGTGTCGCACCCCAATGATGACAGAGGGCAGTGTATCTGTGGAATGTGCTGGAATAGACTGAACAAATTTGAGAAGATTGAGCATGACATAAAAACCAAAGTAGAATCGTTAAGATCAGAAAGGCAAGTTTTAATAGCGCGATTTACGCCTGAAAGATAAACGGTGATAAATGAGCTCGCAAAAGTATGTAACCTAAATTAAAAAAAACCATACAATTGTTTCCGTCAAGAGCGAAACTCTCATGTCCATAGATGGCATTCAGTCGCGACTAAATCTGCCAAGTAAGCAATCGACACTTGGCTTGCGAAGATGCAATATATCTATATGTAAGGTTGAAGGACAGGAAAGTTATTTGTTTTTAATAGAGTATATATACTCTGAACAAATGTAACAATATTTTTTTTGCATAGATGAATATAAAAAGTGTTATTTTTTGCATTCCTGATTATAAATAAGCTGACCCTCGCTGTTGGTAAACTAAGTAAATCAATATATAGAAGGTAACTCGTAACGAATTCCTCATGCCAATAATAGAAACGTTTCACGTTTAGGGGGTCATCAGATAGTTGCATGGGCGTAGGAGCCGGTGGAGGCAAGTGCCCCCCCCCCCCTCTTTTGAAAGTGGTGGGGGGGGGGGGGGCAAGTATATTTCCCCCCCCCCCTCCCCCCACTTTTTTGCAAGTAAGCTTTTATTCTGCATAAAGTACGTAATTTAGAAGTTTGCCTTTGCCCCCCCCCCCACTTTCAGATGATTCATAGAGGTTTGCCCCCCCCCTACTTTCAATGTTGAAAGGCTTGCCCCACTTTCAGTGTTCGAATGACCTTTTTTTTTATTTTTATTATTTATTATTTTTTTTTTTTTTGCTTGTCACAAAATTTTGAAGTTTGCCCCCCCCCTCTCTGTGATTTTTTAAAGTTTGCCCCCCCCCCCTCAAAACCAGTCCTACCCTCTGATTTTCTATTGATATATCTGATTAAATAAATTATAGGATCTATTAGATTGATCACTCTTCTTTATCTTCTTTTTTTCATAAAGTCAAATAAAACGTATAGGTTCTACAAATGGTACGAATGATGCACACATAGGTAAGATACATATGTTGGTATTACAAACACAATTCTATGACCTGTTGTGGTGTTTTTTAAATCCTGAAAGCATGTTTTGCACTATAACTGACAATTTACCTACATGTAACACAAAATGATTTTGAAATAATTATGTTTCATACAAACATCATGATAATTTTTAAAATGTTAATAAATCATCACAGCAACGATAGTTTGATTCTGATCATAGCAGCTTAAATTTCATATATATCATAGTAATAAGCATATTCGAGATCAAGTTGAAAAATGATCTATAAAATCTCTTATTGAAAACGCTTCTCAAAAACATCATCGTAAAAAAAGATTCAGGATGCCACATCTAGCTGTAAATAAATAGGACCTACCCCGTTGATTGCTGTTTTCATGCAAGTCGCTTCGACATTGACGTCACGTCACAGCTGTTAAGAGAATCGCGCGCACACACACAAGGAATAGATGGCGTCAACATAGGCAACATCTTCGTTATAGAAATTTTCAATCGTGAACCCAGCATAAATCCAATTCCAGTCTACGCCCTGCATTCCCACAAATATATTTCCGCTATTGCATTCAAGATTTTTAATTATAAGTGGCTCTAAATATGAGTCATCTTATATACTTATCCATCTACGTGTTTTCATCTTCTTTTAACTACAATCCAGCTGGACACGTCATAAACAGATGGATTCTGCACAACAGGTTATTAGAGAAAAGTCCATTGAGCTCGTAATTAGTATAATGACCAATTATGATACTCTTAAACAATATTTTGATTTATACCCCCCCTGTACCACCCAATCCCTAATAAAGCTCCACCATACCCCATACGGTCTAGAAAGTTATACGATGCCAAGTTTTGTTTCACTTCACATAAATGCGTATGAATCGGTTTTTGAATGAGCAGGCTACTTACAATTCAAATTGATGCAGATAGTCACGCTTTAAAATTCAGCATTTCGTTTATTCAATGGTCGTTATAACATCTAATTCGCCAGTACAGCCTGGCACTGGGTTCAAATGCTTTCTGATTGTTTCATACAATTGTAACCGTTCTTCATACAGCTTCATTTTGACTTCGGATCACTTCCATTAACTGACCAAGGATACTCGTAGGTTCATAGTGTGTGTGAACGCGTCGAATGGGATACTTAGTTACCAAATCTCACCTCTGGTATATCCATGGATCCTGTTGACCAACTCTAATGTATCCGTTTAGGACTAACGATATTTGAATCACTGTTTCGTTATCTCACCTTTTCATGAAGCGGGGGTTGTCTTATGATACCTAACAATTCGTTGTTTGTACGATCAAGTGTTTGAAATTTTTGAATTAGGCCTGATATAAAATGTAAGTTGGATTGAACGCACACGTGGTTTCAAAAATTTAAAACTTATATTATTTTAGATTTGAAAGAAACTGTACAATACTAGTTGAGACAAAATCGTTTTCTTTGTATGTATTACTAAATCAGCCTCGAAAAAAGAATCAATGCAATGAATAGAAGTGTTTAAACCCACACTCTTGAAGACAAAAGACACCAAAAGTTTTAAATATGAAAATAACTCAAAGGACACATTTTAAATGGATGTTAATTACGCTCATGACTTTACATGTGATAATAAAATATAACGTGGTATTCTTCGTAATAATACCTATACATAGACAAGTACACGTGAAATGTACTTAAAATTGCTAACCTTGCCGTTCTTGCATTTGTTTGAAGTAAAAAGAAGGTACAGAGGATGAATTCAAACAATCCAATTGCATACACCTTTCTGATATGTTAAAACAATGGTATTTCTAAAGTCTTCCTTAAAAGTTTGAAGTATCACCGCTTCTAGTTGCAATGAGAAACTACGTTCTTTTATTACAAATCAAAATTCTTCCTCATGAGTACTGAATGACTCCTAGGTTTCTTTAAAATAAGATTTAAACGAAATTCTTTTTATGCACTCTCATTTAAATTTATAACACAGGATGGCAACTGTTTTGCTACATGCCCATATAAATATAAATTGGGCTGTCACAAAGAAAGTACCCACACTCCTGAATGCAGTATCTACTGAAATTTGACTTTCTTATCGAGAAGTACAAACAGTAATCAGATTGATCGTGATGAGTGCAAAGATCATTAGGAGACGGCATTACATGACGAGGCATAATAAATTTGTAACGATGACCATTTTCGTCTAAAATTCTCATTTTCTGAATATTGTTGATGTCGAAACGACGAATTTTTGTTGTTGTTATCCATATAACTCTGGTGATCGCGATTGTAAAGCGTATGCCTCCTAAAAAAATCTCTCTAAACTTTAAATCGGATAGGAGATAAATAATTAATTTGCCAAAGTGGCTTCTACACGCAAGAAAATCGCCGAATTTTGCAATGTCTTATACCCTTTACTGAATGAAATTCGAATGGATTTTTTCAATATAATTTAACAAGAACAACATCTTTGGCTTTGTTCATCTGCAAAGAGCAAATGAGTTTGTCAATCCATGTTATGCATGTATAACTTGCGGTTTTTCTTACATGTCTGTCATATAAGTCATACGTTTTTCAAACATCTGGGAAATTGTGTCTGTGGCAATGTTGTCGCCATATTTTCTTTCATTTCACTATTTTTGAAATTTGCTTCATCTGACACTGTGTTTTTGACACTAATTACTAAAGGCTGCTGTATCTTTACGCCATTATACACGTAACGTGTTTCGATCTGAACAACATTTTCCAACTAAAAAAATCATATTCCTCTTCATATGTAATTTTTCAAACTTTGAAGCGTATATGTTAACTTCTTTCTACACATTTGTTGCTGGGCATTTCAGCAAACACGATTCATATTTCTATCATAAGAAGAAAAATACCTCTTTATCGCTTCCTATTGCAAAGCATGTTTTCACAAAACAAGACTGGATATTGTAAATTGTCCAGCAGATTTAAATTTTCTTAATCTGATTGTTCAACTTGTTCTTTCTTCCCTAGATTTTCTTTTTATCTTCGTCAACTCCTTGACGGTGAAGTTTTAACTTGGTTTCGATTTCTTTGTAAGTTATATCAATCATGTCGAATAAGAGATAATTCCGTGAGCCAATCTCTACCGACTTAGAACCAGCTTTTGTGAATTTTTGTCCTTTTCTTGTTTGTTTCGAGATTTCAAAAACATTTCGCATTCCTCTTTTGCAGATTGGTCTTTGCTTGCAAAATGAATATAATTATGGAATCTTGTTCCCACAATAGCACATTCTCCACAAATTGGACAGAGCACTGTTGACAAAAGAAGCGCAGCCTTTCTTCGATGTTGATTGCAGGGTAACTCATGACTGATTTGCTTCTTTGTGCATAGCCGCAAATATCCACTTGACGTGAGACAACCTTTATGATATTGCAGGTCTTGCCTGGTGTATGCATTGCCTGTGATTGATACAACTCGCCACAGCAAATCCATACACTTAGCATTTGTTGTGTTGCCTCTATTTTCTTTTGAATGGAGTATGCAAAAAGGAGCATATTTTCTTCCAATGCATCCCATTGCTTCCGATACAGCTCCGGTATAAAGACCACTCGGCTAACCTCGGAATACTAACCTCTGCTGTATGAGGTACAGCGCCACTGAGAAGTTGTTTACTGTTTACATGCAGGTGTTGACCTACAATCTTGACCAACATTTAATTAAGAAATCAGTAGACGCTGAAGTCATCCCATCTATCAACAATGTCCGAGTCGTTCAATATTTCTTATTTTAAATATTGATGAAGATATGGAGGAGTCTTTCTTTTAGCTTCAATGAAGATATCAATCAAATAACCCCATGGGTTTCGGGTTAAAACAGACCCTTAGTACACCTTGCCTTGTCGTAAGATGGCGGTCCTCCGGATGACCGCAAGATACCGAAGCCTCCTATCACCGTAGCCAAATCATCGTACTGATCATTTAAATTGTTATTATGTTCCCAGAAGCGCAATCGTAAAAGCATTAGGTGATTTGTTATAGTCTGGGTTGCATAAAATTCAATGGACGATTTTAACGCTTTAGAATTAAATGATCTCCATGTTTTATCATCAAATTAATATGAAACAGTTTATGACAATTTGGTTACTTTCAATAGTTTTAATAAATCACCCTGTTTAAACAGAAAGAATCAAGATATGAAAATCAGCAATGTTAGATTGCCAAATTGAAGATAACAGGTGCGCCATATATTCACAAGTTCAGTCTTTGTAATTTAGGATATTCTGACAAGTCTAACCTATTGGGTAAGTATAACCCCGTATACATAATCAGTTATTCCACAAACGAAGCAAATTTAGTAAATTTCGCAGAAACCAGCAATAGAATAAAGATTGTTTGTGAACACTGATGTCCCGGATGTTCCAGTCAGGTGGAAGGGCTTGTCAAAAGGAGATTCATGTAAGAATTAAAAGACACACACGCACGCGCGCGCTGTTCTTTGTAGTTAGTGTCGTACTTAAAGCAAGAATTCTTAATGCTCTGAAAAGTTCCCATATGATTAATTGGCAATTTCCTGCACAACATCATTTGCTGTTGATATCCACGAAACAAAAACGATGAGTAAAAGTCACACTTTGTAAACACAATTTAAACCTAAGACACAATGCTTTGAAATATTTCGACGCGCGCATTCAAAGTAGGCCTTGGCGCGTCACGGTTTTTTACAGCAGATGCGATAACACACCTGGTAAACTATGAAGACAGAAGTTGTGTCATACGTATTTTTTCTTCTTTACTACATCGATGTCGGTTAATTTTCACTTTATGTCAAATACATTTAAGAATGAAAATGAAATCTGCGAGCGTTATGGCGAGACCAGTGGCTACATTGTCATTTGCAGTATGGAATAGCGAGTAGTTACGATATAACAGGCCGTACCAGAATTCCATGGAGGGGGACAAAACCCAAGGTTAAAGAGTGTGGGGACCGTGTTTGGTCCCCAGTTGGTCTAGGGTTAGCCTTGGTACATGTAAGGCCCCGAAGCTGAGAGAGATTTTTAGTTTTCCGGTCTGCAAGGCCCAACAGCAGGTCCAGAGCGTCCCTGATAGGGGGTTAAGGGGCGAAGCCCCCGGAAGCCGAGAGGTTTAGCATTTTATGTTCTTTTGTTTGGGGCCACTTTAGGCCCCCAGTGAGTCCCTGGTAGGAGTCCAGGGGCGAAGCCCCGGAAGCTTAGCGATTTAGCATGTTCATTCTTAAAATGGGGGTGCACATGCACCCAGTGCACCCCCCTGGTTACGGTCTTGTAATAAAGACCACTCGGCTAACTCGGAATACTAAACCTCTGCTGTATGAGGTACAGCGCCACTGAGAAGTTGTTACTAGTTTACATGCAGGTGTTGACCTACGAATCTTTGACCAACATTTAAAACATTCAATGTCTTAACTGCTTCTTTCAAAACAGGGTTAGCATCAATTCTGAAGTATAAAAGGGTCAAAATAAAAATTATTGAATTTAATTAATTTTAAGAGAACTAACAAGAACTATTGTTAAAGCAA
>CAJDSM010018396.1:39668-52578 GCA_903981925.1 Ostrea lurida
TATGCGCTGTGTTTTCTCTAAGCGGTTAACAGGCGGGCAGATCACAAATGTAAGGCGGATACGCATATCAAGTACAATCATACAGCCGAGGCATGATGTAGATTCCGGAATCAGTCGAGGTTGGCCGAATGATATAAAGACATATACTACCCATAATTCTCTGCGTGCAAATGACCTCTGGCGGAATTTAGAATATAAAGAGTGTCGCTAAAGTCAAATGAACCAATCAAATACGTGTTACAAGTAAAATTCAATTATTCACAAATACAGTCTGTGGAGTTAGGCTAGCTATTCCATGCAGGATTGTTTATTATCGAAAATAATTAACGTCGTTTTTGCTCGTTTTATAACAAAGTACAATCACTAATTGAATAATAATGAAAAAAGAATGATTTCAATTCAATACCAGAGATATAGGTAAAGTGCTTTCAAATGCTGTGAATAATCACATTTCATTACTGTTATTAACGTTTGTTTTCTAGTACCGGTAATCAGGTAACTTAAGCCTTAACAGATGCTAAAATCTACAGAAAATGCATATGAAAAAGAAGAGAATTCACGAATACATTAAACCTAGCCTTCAAATAACACATCTGTTGTAGTCAGGCAATAGACCAATTAATTCCATTTTACGAAATAAAACTTCATCCTATTTTCAATACCTTGCTATTCAATGTATAATGTTACTATTCAAATATTACAGGAATATTTGTTAGTCTTTGTTTGAACAAAGGAAACTATACAGGATCTTTAGATTAAATACAATACAAAGTCAATGTTTTTTAAAAGCATTATGTTATAATGCTTTCAAACATACAGGGATTGCTCAACACAGACGCTTACGATCTATGACAAAGCATAGCTTTATTCAAACTGAGGGAAATTCATCTGATATGTGACATCATTCACACCAATATACTTGCATCCAAGCGTAAATTGTTTGTCTTCTTTTCCTATAAGGGCTACTAGTAGTGGTTCTTTTACGACAAATCGGAGGCAAATTGTAAAGACAGTCCACCTTACAATATTGGTAAAAGTGAACACTACGTCATCAATACCTCTCCCACATATCAGTATACTGTAGAGACGCATTCTGATAAAATACCTCGACATTTTCTTGAGGAATAAAGGAGTAAATTTACCTGTAAACATGTAATCCTCAGTTTTCCATATAAATCAACCTTCATAAGGGACCAAAGACGACAGTGACACAGTGGAGAGATTTTAACTTTACATAAATGACTGTACTTCATTGATTCACTAGCGTAACTCGATTCAAAATCTTACCTTTGAACATAGCTGTACTGTTCTTAACATTATATAGAAAAGTAGCATCAATGTGCATCATTCGCAGCGACCTAATGTTTACTTACAGCTGTTGATAATGGCAGTTGATAACGATAGTTGGTTGTCCATAGCTGCTTGCTCTAGTCAGTGAACTTCCCTATTCTCAAACGCAATGGCGTGCACATAAAATATCCCCGTGTGGCACGCCAAGTGTGTCAAAGGTAATGTTTCTGCACATCGACAGCTGCAACTATACCCACATTATATGCGATCGTCACTGAAGGTAGACCATTACATGCCTTTCTAAACACAGATTTTATGTGGATTTTTAAAAAAAAAAAGTTTGCCTTCATTTTGTCCATCTTATATCGAAACACAATCACCGAATGGTAACATGCAATTTCAATTCAACATCAACCATGTAAATGTATCAATGTGTTTGAAAAAAATGATGGTTTTTCCTTTCAAGAATTGTTAAAAAATGACGAAAACTGAATCAAAGAAACATGTTTTATGGTAAATAAATATGACATTTTGATTCAGGTAGGAGTTATGCAAAAAAGTTCAACAAAATAATTGAAAATAAAGGAAAATTCCAGGTAAATTTCGGTTAATGGATTACATTAAAAGAAAACAAAACCGAAACAAACAAAACAAAAAACACTAAAACCAAAAAAAGAGCATAAAAGGAGGTATCCAGACCCCAGGGTCATGCAAACAAATTCAGACTCAAGTCAAAATCTCAGTCACCTGTAAGATGTTCATTACTTCGAACCAATTAAATTCTTTAAAATTTGCAGACTCTGAAAAGGTTATGAAACAATATTGAATAACAATTTTATTTTGAAAAAATGAATGACTTCAGACATCATTTTATCGCAATGTTCAGCTTTTGAGTTTACTTTGGACCACAAGCAATGCACATCGTCCTTGAAGTTTACATTCCTTGTAGAAGATTTTACTTAGTTTTATCTGAAAAGTTTATCAAGTTTATTTACTAAATATAAACAAACACACCACATGAAAATGGACAAAAATTGTTTGAATATATTAACACCTCTATCATCATCTCTTTCTGTTGGTATCCCTGAGTGGTTTGTGTTCGACTGTACTTGTATATATCGGCGCGATAGTAAGATATCATTATTCTGTCTAAGCACCAATCGATAACAATCTGCATCAGAAGTGATCTCAAAAACTGGAAGGTTAACCTCTCTGTATTTATTTTGTGTCTGTTTTAGTTTCAACAGACGCTCAATCATATTCTTTTGCAAAGTAAAAAAACTTCCACATCACTCCATTATTCATGACGTTTTTTTGCAGAAGGAATATGATTCTTTTCAGTAATCTAAATTCTTTTTCTATTAAGCAAGTCTTTCTGTGGAACTCGTGCTCAGCTCTGACGTTAAAATCTGCCACATTACCTAGGGCTTTGTTCAACAGCCTGTTTATTCGTTCATGAACACGTCTTTGTCTTTCTGGAGTTTTTCTTTATCGCGTTGTATAGTTTTCTGTGTCGTGTGGCAGTATTTTTAATCGTCTTCTGAAGATGTCATCAAAGCTTTAAATTTTTCCATCCCTTCTTTTCCTCGCTTCTGACGCTGGCTCGCAGTCATGTTTTCGGTGTTCGAAAATGATACATTCACTACAGACGGGAACATCACATGGTTTACAAATATATCTGATATGCTCATTGTCATGTTTAAGACACGGAATATGCTGAAGTGATCGAATAGTTTCATTATATACCCCAGATACCACATCCGCCAGGGGGACCACTACATGTTTGTAAGTTTGAGTCGTGGATTTATGTCGTTCTACACAAACAGAACATAGAAAGTCTCCACATGTCAAGCACTGAGAGAAGGCTTCCGCATTCTTGCCAATTAGAACACAAAAGGAACATGAATTTTCCTTGCCTTTGCATGCTGTGTAAAGATCCACATGATTTTTCAAAAAGAAATTGGTACTCATTGTGTCTGCACGTTTAATTGTTTCGCCGCAATTTGGGCATGGGATCCGTTTATATTCATTGATGAGGTTATCGATACATTTCCTGCAGAAAGAATGGAGACATGGCAGTATTATGGGGTCCTCGTATAACTGGGAACACAATGAACAGATCAAGTTGTTGCTCCATTTGGAATCCATATGTAATCCTGGAATAGTCAATGATAAGATAAAGGTAGGGTATCGTTGTGCATATGTGTAGTACGAACTATTTTAAGAATAACCAGACGGAAGACAACTGAAGTATCGATTATCAAAACTGTTTACCTTCACACTTGAGTAAGTACGATCGTTGTTTAAAAAACACATACAACACCAACTATGAAAGGGGAATATAAAACCAGAAATCAAGATACAAATTGTTCTATCCTTCATTATCCGAAATGCGATATTGAGAATCCATTTGGGAAATCATATAATATTTTTGTCTGAGTTTTCAACATAGAAATTACTTAACTTTAAGGGAATTATCGAAGTTTAAATTGTGATTAATAACGTAGTAAAGTAATTTCGTCCATTATCCTATGAAATTTGAATAAGTAATCCTCTAAGAATCATTAAGATGAATGAGACTGTTAGAGATTTTTATGCCCCCGCTATTGTCTGTCTTCCGTTCATCTGCCCTACTGTCTGTCCATCGGTCACACTACGTTCAGCTCAGTTTTGAAGGTGTTTTTTTTATTTTTATCAAAATTTATATACTGATACATACTGGTGACATCTATTCAACTGCATCAATATTTTTTTACCGTGAAAACTGATACATATTAACATTGGCAATTGTGCGTAACTTTAATTTAACGTTAGGTTAACATTAATGAATGTTGAATTTTAACGTTAAAGATTATCCACCCTCATGTGGTGTCATAGGTTTTTAAAAAATCTTTATTTCATTAAACTTTGCGCATGATAGAAATATATCTTCTAAAGGAGGTTCATTTACTGGATACAATAGATAATCTGGTAAACTTTTGATAGTTAAAAATTGCTATTTCTGAATAGATAATTAATATTATAACGAAAAAAATATTTTCAAGGGCAAAACTCCTATGGTGGCAATTCCCTACCCTAGGTGATTTTTACATTGATTTATCCAATATGCACATTAAAATTTATGCATATTTACAAATAAGCAGTTTTCTAAAACGTTAACATGTTAGAATTTGTCATAGTTCTTTACTTTTAATTTTACTGGCAATTCAAAAGGAAGAAATCTCTAGCGGTGGCTTTAAATTTCGACAATTTCTCTATATATTGACGTAGTCAAATCAGTGTGTGAAACGCTAGAATGGCTAAGCTGAAATCACGGGATCAGAACCAGCAGTTTGACCTTCATGGTAGGTATACTGGTAAACTAAGATTTGTTATGAAACGACCATAATGACAAATATTTACGAAAATGCCTGCCTTTAAATGTTGCTGTGAACCCCCGCAATAAACAACTTTTTGTATAATAGCCTGCCTCGCTTCAAAACTGATTCATACCAGAAAACAAGTTATTATGTTGTATCGATGAAGTTGAAATAACATCACACCATATATAGTGATGAGATGGGAAATACTTCTACGACATAAATAGAGAAATTTACGAAGAGAAGCTGAAATCGCCCACTTTGATCAGTCGAGTAGAAGTTGAGTAGTATAGTTTGCCGTTAATGCCATGTCAATAGAAAATATCCAAGTACGAAGCAAGCATGGAATGACTCTGTATGTTGTTTTTTAATAAAATGCTTACTGGCTAGAGATTTTCTATGTTACAGAAACTCTACGGCATGTTTATCGTGATGTAATTTTTCATTGTGACGTTTTTATATTGCATTTTTGGACGGCGGGCTGATATTGGGGATATGCATTTTTGCACGGTTGTAAAAAAAATTGCAGAATTGTTGTAGTTATTTTCTTCATGTAATTTCGTAAAATATATATTATCGGTAGTAGTTGCGGTTAAAATCAAGGCAAATGCGAATTGAAATTTTAGCGGTCTTAGATTTTGTTAAGAAATATAAATTGGCGGAAGTAAACAATTGGTAAACGTAATCATAATCCCAAAACAATACAAGATCGAGCGTAGACGCATCAATGTCTCCAATAAAAAGCAAAGCCTAGGATCAGGGTGCATGGAGGAAAGCATACTCTGCTGGCGCGTCAACCCTTAGTCTGAAACAAGGTAACCGGATAACAAAGGATATGAATACCAAATCAGTTCAACATACAAAAGGGCGAAGTTTAACATTGTGTCAAACGTATCAGAAATCCAAAAACGATATACAAAAATCGAGTGTAGGGCAACACGGGACCTCCGACAAAAGCGAAGGTTTAGGATCCGGTGCCATGGAGGAGTAAGCATTCCTCTGCTGACCGGGTCACACCCGCGTGAGCCCATTAGTCGAAAGTAAAGTAAACGGATCTACCCGTAGTCGAACATCTAAGTAAGGAAAATGGACAGGTCTAACAAAGGGATATCGAAACATATGTTCAAACAGTATGACTAAAATCAATTTGTAATCGCATAACAAGGTCATTATAAGCGACCATAAATTTGGCGAAACGATGACCTTTAAAAACGAGGAATCAATTGTAGTGTGGCCTTGCTTTAAACGTATCCTCATACACATGGCATGCTCTTGCGTATCGAATCAACTGGGAGACATACCCACACCATAATAGCAGTTATTAGTGTTTAAATTACTACGGAAAATAGGAGAAAGTTACTGAGTTAGGGACAAAGCTAAAAGGTCTCACGTTTACAAGATAGTATGGTTGTCAGCTCTGTTCCATTAGAGTCAATATTAAGTAAAATATCAAATACGAAGCAGCATGGGTCCTATTTTCGAGTTTCGTCGGGATATTATCATATGGGATAATTACGAAAATTCTGCATTGTTAGTTGAATAGACATCATCAATATATATCTCATCTTCCGGCAAGCCAAAGTCGTCCGAATTCACTTACTGTCATCTCCCCCTTGGCAGATTTAGTCGAGTGTCTAAAGCCTTCAAGAAAATATGGTGCTTTGGACCTCTAAGACATCCATCAAATTGCAACCATTCATACCTGTTGGTTTGAGTGATTGGTCTTTGCCACTATTTTGCCCATAAAAAAAAGGACGTCACAATTTTTTTTGGCAAAAGAGTTTTTTAACAGTTACTTAGAGATTATCGATTTATGTGTGTGCACGAGTTCTGCGAAAGATATGATGACAGAGGGCTAGTGTTATCTGTTCGGAGATGTGCTGGAAATTAGGACTGAACCAAATTTGATGGATAGATTGAACGCATGACATAAAAACCAAAGTAGAGATATGATTCGTTTAAGAGGTCAGAAAGAGCAAGTTTTTAAATTACGCGTTGTACGTCCTGAAAGAGATAAACGTGAGTAATATATGCTGCGAAACAGTACTGTACCTAAATCTTAAAAAAAACCATACAACGTTGTTTCCGTCAAGAGCGAAAACGCGCATGGTCCATTAGATGGCAATGTCAGGTCGCGATAAATCTTGCAAGTAACGAATCGGACCTGGCTTGGCGAAGATGCAATATACTTGATATGTAGAGGTTGAAGGACGGGAAAAGTATTTGTTTTTAATAGAGTATGATATACTCTGAACAATGTAGCAATATTTTTTTGCATAGATGATTATAAAAGTGGTTATTTTTTTGCTTCCTTGGATTATAATACGACCCATTCGCATGTTGGGTAAGATCAAGTTAAAATCAAAGTCATATTAAAGTAAACGTCGTAAACGAATTCCTCTCATGCCAATATATAGAAACGTTTCACGTTTTAGGGGGGTCATCAGATAGTTGCAATGGAAGCGTAGGAGCCGTGTAGCCGTAGGCGAATGCCCCCCCCCCCCTCTTTTGAAAGTGTGGGAGGGGAGGGGGGGGGCCAAGTATATTTTCCCCCCCGCCCTCCCCCCACTTTTTGGTCAAGTAAGCTGTTATTCTGCATAAAGTAACGTTAATTAGAAGTTTGCCTTTTGCCCCCCCCCTCCACTTTCAGGTGAGATGTCATAGAGGTTTGCCCCCGCCGCCTTACTTTCAATGTTGATAAGGCTTGCCCCCACTTTCAGTGTTCTCGAATGACTTTGTTTCCGGTTTTATTGTTTATTATTATTATATTTTTTTTTTTTTTGCTTGTTCACTAAATAGACTGTATTGAAGTTTGCCCTGCCCCCGGCTCTGATCTGGTGATTTTTAAAAGTTTTGCCCCCACCCCCCTCAAAACCAGTCCTACCCTCTGATTTTCTATTGATTTCTGATTAAATAAATTATAGGATCTATTAGATTGATCACTCTTCTTTATCTTCTTTTTTCATAAAGTAATAAAACGTATAGGTTCTACAAATGGTACGAATGATGCACACATAGGTAAGATACATATGTGTATTTACAAACACATATTCTATGACCTGTTGTGGTGTTTTTTAAATCCTTGCAAGCATGTTTTGCACTATAACTGACAATTTACTACATGTAACTACAAAATGTATTTTGAAATAATTATGTTTCATACAAACATCATGCTAATTTTTTAAAATGTTAATAAATCATCACAGCAACGATAGTTTGATTCTGATCATAGCAGCTTTAAATTTCAATATATATAGTAATAAGCATTTCGAGATCAAGTTGAAATGATCTATAAAATCTTTATTGAAAACGCTTCTCAAAACATCATCGTAAAAAAGATTCAGGATGCCACATCTAGCTGTAATAAATAGGCCTACCCGTTGATTTGCTTTTTCATGCAAGTCGCTTCGACATTGACGTCACTGTCACAGCTGTTAAGAGAATCGCGCGCACACACACAAGGAATAGATGGCGTCAACATAGGCAACATTCTTCGTTATAGAAATTTTCAATCGTGAATCCCAGCATAATTCCAATTCCAGTCTACGCCCTGCATTTCCCACAAATATATTTCCGCTATTGCATTCAAATTTTTAATTATAATGGTCTAAATATAGGTCATCTTATATACTTATCCATCTACGTGTTTTTCATCTTCTTTTAACTACAATCCAGCTGGACACGTCATAAACAGATGGATTCTGCACAACAGGTTATTAGAAAAAGTCCATTGAGCTGGTAATTAGTATAATGACTAATTATGATACTCTTAAACAATATTTTGATTTATACCCCCCCCTGTACCACCCAATCCCCTAATAAAGCTCCACCATACCCCTATTACGGTCTAGAAAGTTATAGATTGCCAAGTTTTGTTTCACTTCACATATATGCGTATGATCGGTTTTTGAATCGAGGCAGGCTACTTACAATCAAATTGTTGCAGATAGTCACGTTTAAAATTCAGCATTTCGTTTATTCAATGGTCGTTATAACGATCTAATTCGCCAGTACAGCCTGTCACTGGGTCAAATGCTTTCTGATGTGTTTCATAGCAATTGTTAGACCGTTCTTCATACACTTCATTTTGACTTCGGATCACTCCATTTACCTGACCAAGATACTCGTAGGGTTCATAGTGTGTGTGAACGGTCGACATGGGATACTTAGTTACCAAATCTCACCTCTGGTATATCCATGGATCCGTGTTGACCAACTCTTAATTTGTATTCCGTTTAGGACTAACGATATTGATCACTGTTTCGTTATCTTCACCTTTTCATGAAGCTGGGGTTGTCGTTATGATACTAACAAATTCGTGTTTGTACGTGTTTGAAATTTTTGAATTAGGCCTATATAAAATGTACAGTTGGATTGAACGCCACGTGGTTTCAAAAAATTTAAAACTTATATGTATTTTAGATTTGAAAGGAAAACTTGTACAATACATAGTTGAAGACAAATCGTTTTCTTTGTTGTATTACTAATCAGCCTCTGAAAAAGAATCAAATGCAATGAATAAAGTGTTTAAAACCACACTCTGAAGACAAAGAGCACCAAAAAGTTTTAAATTGAAAATAACTCAAAGGACACATTTTAAATGGATGTAATTTACTGCTCATAACTTTACATGTGATAATAAAAATATAGACGTGTATTCTTCGTAATAATTACTATACATAGACAAACACGTGAAATGTACTTAAAATTGCTAACCTTGCCGTTTTGCATTTGTTTGAAAAGTAAAAAGAATAAGAGGATGTAATCAAACAATCCAATTGCATACACCGTTTCTGATATGTAAAACAATGGTATTTCTAAAAGTCTTCCTTATAAAGTTTGAAGATTCACCCTTCTAGTGCAATGAGAACTACGTTCTCTTTATTACAAATCAAAATTTCTTCCTCACTGAGTACTGAAATACTCCTAGGTTTCTGTAAAATACAGTTTAACGAAATTCTTTTTATGCACTCTCCATTTAAATTTATAACACAGATGGCACTTGTTTTGCTACATGCCATATAAATATAATTGTGTCTGTCACAAGAAAGTGCACCCACACTCCCTGAATGCACGTATCTTACTGAAATTTGACCTTTCTTATCGAGCAAGTACAAACAGTAATCAGATTGATCTGTGATTGCAAAGGATTCATTAGGGAGACGGCATACATGACGAGGCATAATAAATTTGTAACGATGACCATTTTCGTCTAAAATTCTCATTTTCTGAATATTGGTGATGTCGAAAACGACGATTTTTGTTGTTGTTATCCATATTAACTCTGGTGATCGCGATGTTAAAGCGTATGCTCCGTAAAAAAATCTCTCTAACTTAAAATCTGGATAGGAATAAATAATTAATTTGCCAAAGTGGGTTCTACACGCAAGAAAATCGCCGAATTTTGCAATGGTCTTAATACCTTTTACTGAATGAATTCGATGATTTTTCAAATTAATTGTAACAAGAACAACTCTTTGGCTTTGTTCATCTGCAAGAGCAAATGATGTTTTGTCAATCCATGTTATGCATGTATAACTTGGTTTTTTCTTACTATGTCTGTCATATAAGTCATACGTTTTCAAACATCTGGGAAATTGTGTTGTTGGCAAATGTTTGGTCGCCATATTTTCTTTCATTTCACTTGATGTTTTGAAATTTGCTTCATCTGACACTGTGTTTTTGACACTTAATTCTAAAGGCATGGCTGTATCTTTCGCCATTACACTAGACGTGTTTCGATCCTGAACAACATTTTCCAACTGAAAAATATCATATTCTCTCTCATATCTAATTTTCAAACTTTGAAGCGTAATGTTAACTTCTTTCTCCATTGGTTCTGGGCATTTCAGCAAACACGATTTCATTTCTTCTAAGAAGAAAATAACCTCTTTATCGCTTCCTTTGCAAAGCATGTTTTCACAAAACAAGACTGATGATTGTAAATTTCCAGGCAGATTTAAATTGTCTTGAATGTTTGACGTCAACTTTTTCTTTTCTTCCTAGATTTTCTTTTTAATTTCTTCTTCAACGCTTTGGACGGTGAAGTTTTAACTTGGTTTCGATTTCTTTGTAAGTTGCATCAATCATGTCGAATAAAGGATGATTCATGAGCCGAGTATCTTCGGTCTGATTTAGATACCAGGCTTTTGTGAATTTGTTGTCTCTTTTCTTGTTTTGTTTTCGAGATTTGCAAAACTTTCTGCAATTCCTCTTTTGCAATGTCTTTTGCCTCTGCAAATGATATATAATTATGGAATCTGTGTTCCACAATAGCACATTCTCCACAAATTGGGACAGAGCACTGTTGACAAAAGAAGCGCAGCCTTTCTTGATGTTGATGGCAGGGTAACTCATGACTGATTTGCTCTTTGTGCATAGCCGCCAAATAGTCCTTGACGTGGACAACTTTATGATTTGCGGTCTGCCTGGTGTATGCATGCCTGTGATTTGTACAGAACTCGCACAGCAAATCCATACACGTTAAGCATTTGTGTGTTGCCTCTATTTCTTTTGAATGGAGTATGCAAAAGGAGCATATTTTCTTCAATGGCAATCCATTGCTTCCGATACTATCTTTATATGCGAAGTGCGTTTTTAAACCCGACACCGATTGTTCTGTTAATGGCATTATTTCCCGGCATATTGGACATACCAGTTGATTTTTCTCTGAAGACCTCTGTATCAAGGTATCCAAGCAGACTTCACAAAACGCGTGAAGACATGACAAGACCTTTGGTTCTTTATAGAGTTCAAAGCAGATCACACATGTCAAATAATCTTCTTTTAGATATTTAACAATTGGATCCATTCTCACTGAAAGAAAAAGGCGTCAAATTTAAGATATGACAATTCTTGATATATGAAATGATATTTGAAAAGTAGGCACTCCTTGCTGTTTCTTGCGTTGGAGTTAAAAACAGAAATGTTAAACTTGCAAAATATTCGATGTTTTCTTTTGGATAAAAAATTTATTTCTCAAGTGAGACAGGAATCCAGTCTCATGAGTGAAATAAATCCTCTATCCAACGAGAAAAATATGACATTTTTGTTTATTACATCTTCTTTCCATTAGCACTTTTGACTTTTTCGGCTCTGTATCAACAATCAATTGCACTGCGAAAGGATTTACTTAGAAATATACCGACGAGGCTGGAAATCATCGTGTCCGATCTTCATAACCTTTATGGATCAAAGTGGAAAGTGGAACAAATCTTGATAACAAAAGACACGTGTAGACTACATATGTAGGCTTAATGCTTAATTGACAGCACAAGATTGACATTTGAGTAGATACGATAGCGTACAGGAAAGGTTAAATCTTGGCCTGACGACTGGTAATCCCGTTTCCTTTATTTCAACTGAGGGCTCACGGCGGGTGTGACCGGTCAGCAGAGGATACGTAATCCTCCATGGTACTTGATCCTGCCTTCGCTTTTGTCGGAAGTCCGTATTACCTTACACTCGACTTTGTATAAATGTTGGGTTGGGGGGGATTATGATTGGCCATAAATGATGTAACCTCGCCAATTTACACACACAAAATACAGTTACGTTATGTCTCAAAGAATATATATTTTTTTGCGGGTTCTGCTTAAATCAAAGTTTTAATCTGCATATAACTTACCATAGCATGCAGCATTGTCGCTAATTAGCTAAATCCTACACCAATATTCACAGAATGTCGATCATGACTTGCGACATCTGGTACATTTTGCAAGCGTAACGCATTTTATGCTCTGATAGGCGGATCAATGCAACTCCACCGAGTAACATTTAAATTATTTTGGGATTTTAGCTTTATTAAAACATGAAAAATGATTAATATACACGTAACAAACGAAGGAGATGTTATGTATTTGCGGATATATTGCGTGCAAGACAATCCAGGTTATGTTTTACACAAATGTCTAGAAGAATATCATTTTTATACATCTATGGATAAATTCAGTCTCTTAAATGTATTAGAAATATATAGAGGAAAGATAGGTCAATATAGTCGGAGACCTCGGAGAATACCTATTATTGCATGAGCTATTTGTATCAACCAGCTAAAGTTCAAGGAAATTACCGATTTACTTCAATGATCCCATGGGATAAGCTAATTCATTGTCCCCAGACTGGCAGAGCTAGTGCCGCCAAGTGGTGTTCTCTTTTCTCAACGAAATTCCTGAGATGACGGCATTGTTTGTTCTGCAATAGCAATATCATGTAGAATTCAGGGGGATTTCCTATAACCGAGCAGATTGTTGAGTTGAGAA
>CAJDSM010018402.1:7957-33008 GCA_903981925.1 Ostrea lurida
CGAGGCTGACTTGTTCTTTAATGTATTTATTTGTGTATGTACTTGTGGTGCTGTGATCCGAATTGCCTTCGTATCAGAGAGAGATGGGGTTTGTGATCGGGCACTGTCTAATTTTGGAGGAGAGTCCCCAGCATACTCGGAACAGTTGTTTTTAGAGAGATAATAGTACAATTGTTAGATTTGTCTAGTCAGCATGTATAATGGTAATGTTTAGAATATGAAGGAAGTAATGCGAGATTTGTCGACCTGTAAATGAAAATTGTGCGGTTCTTTATTCCCTAATCACGGTCAATTTTTCAATCCCCATGTTTACCTGCCGTCGCCAATGGCGAAAGCAGGTCTAGAGGTCGGGTCACTTCTTTTCTGTCCGTCCCCAATAAGTTTGTCATTGCAACTCCTCTAAAACTATACCCAACCAAATCAACGAATACATTAAGAACTCACTATGTAGTTTGCTCGTTAGCAGGAAATTTGATCCTCTAAATTTTAAGAGTTATGTCCCTTCAAACTTAGAAAATCCTCATAAATGATCTTGTCATGCAACTCCAGTGTTTGCGAACTTGTCGTTCTGTCGGATTACGGATAAATTGAAAATGTCGACAAAAGTTCAGTCATAGCCGGTCTACTGTCGACATAAAAAAAGTAGCTCTATATAATTCTTCTAGTAAGTTGAATAATACTAGGATTATCAATTGCAAATCACGTAAACCAATTTTCGATACAGAAAGCATAGATGGTAGTGCGTGTGAAGTCGATGTAAAAAATCACATGGGTGTCATCCCAGTTCCTCTACAAAAATATTGGATTACAGTCTCATATTAATCATTATTGAATATACAGGCACTCCCTATCATAATTATTAAACTATATGTTACTATATATTATTCTGACATCTGTGAAGAAATACGACCATGCATTAAGCAACTTGATGTAAATGGGGGCCTAACTTTTTGACTTTACATGCTTTGCTAAGTAATGATCCAATATAGCTTTTTGTTTTTACAGGTGATAGTTTTCTTGAAGACACAAAAGAAAGCATGCTCTAGAAGAACAGTTAAGAATTACTTGACAAAATGGAATGGCAAATGCATCTAGAAAAACCTGGTACGTTTTGATATCCCATGCCAGCACTAGCTTCCTCATACTGCAGATTCCTTAATTATTGCGAGTACATTTACCGCGATTTACCGTGACAGCATTAATTCGCGATTGTTGTGTTAATGAAGAGTGTTTACAGTATTTTAGTACCATATAAATAAAAAGCATTTTTTTTTTTTTTTTCCCTTCACGATTGTGCTCCTCGGAAATTACATAATAGAAACTTACTCACGTTTAGAATTCAATGTAGAATTTCTGTAGATTACAAATTTTAAAATATGTTAATTTCAGAAATTCCAAGATAGCGAGAAGGATTAGAAAGGAGATAGTAAAGGTACGGAGGAAGTTAGCAATCAGAAAGTAGCACGCCAGTGATGTAAAGGACAGGGTGACACAGCACGTAGGGAGAACAATGGCACCTCATGAATGATTAATCAAATAGGGGCTGAAGTGATTAATGTACTGTTACGTCAATGAGAATTGTACAATTTATTGAAATGTACTGTGTTAAGTCAAATGAAAAATTGTACAATTTTAAGTGGTTTCATATCCTGATGATGGATTTTAAAATATTGTTGAGTACTAAATCATATTTGTCATTTTTTGTGAAATAATTGTATTTCAACAGAATCTTTTTAGTATAAGAGATGTGCAAAAATGTTCCTAGATGAGCAGAATAAGGGAGGTAACTCATTCCTGTACCCAGTACAATTTCTACCCAATTATAAAGGTAATGTGATCAACTTGCTACAGCTTCAGATATCAATGATGACTCTGCGACCGGAAGATGACCTGATCTCTCACTGGCAACTAAGTCTCACAAATCAACTGAAAGGTCCCCTCTAAAGGATCATCCAAGGAAACCCCTCCAGGGGAGGGGCGAGGCGGTGTCGGGGTCAAGTGGAAGGCCCAGGAAAAGTCGCAATGATTCTGAAAGCGAACTCTCTTTAGTTGGAGCGAAGCTAATAGGTATCTATAGTGAATTTGAAAAATATCATCAGTTATGACTTGCGTTATTTGAGATTTGACAAGGAAAGGATTCATGATGTAATTGTATATTTTCATTCTTTGTGATAGAGAGTCATCTGAAGTCAGTCAAGGACAACCGAATCCTCCAGCACGTCCTCCAAAGACAGCCACTCCTCCAACTTAGCACACAGTGGAGTGAACCGTCGCACATCGTGTTGTTTGGCAAGAAGAACTTCCGCAGCAATAAAACGATAGCTCTGCTCCAGTTAGTCTGGCACACCCACCCAACCCTCCACTCCACCTCGCAAAATTCCAAAGGGAGTCGATCCTCCAAACAAAAGGGGACAACACCGACTCTCCCCAACCCCCTGTCCTGGAGCCAATGACTCGGCACTCTTCCCGAGAGGACCAGCCAGTCCGAAGAGCCCTGGAGTCCGAAACGCTCAGCCAGTGCAATAACCTCTCCTGAACGCGAATCCAGACCAACTCCACCAAAAGGACCACCTCCCTCAGTGAGCCACTCGCTTCTCCGACCCACCAGACATTACAAAGAGGGACAGTTTTCGCTACTACAGAGGGCCAGATAACTTGCGGAGGTTCGTCAGAATCGGACAGCACGTCGGTGATCAGTTCCAGTGACAGTCCTTAACAGATAGTTTCTCGGAGTTCAAGTTCCACATAGTCGCTCAGGAATTATCATTATTGGTAGATCTTAACATTTAAAGGAGCACACTCAGTTAGGAATGCACTAAATGTACAATTCAAGTAATGGTTTTAGCACATAGCTCAGCCCAAGTCATGTGACAAGTAGACTTAAAGGGGTCATCTCAAGGTAGATCCATTCTTGTCCTTTTAATTCTTGGACGTTTGCACATGTACAAATAATAAGGCTTTTAATGTGACACTGTTATATTTTTATTTATTTTTTTTTGTATAGAGAATCGTGATAACGTGGCCAGTACAAAGCATCTATTAAATATCTTTAAACCATAAAAATGAAAGAAAAAAATTAAACGTGGAAAGTCTTATAAATCTATTTCATTTGAACTTATATACTTTGATGGCTAGTTTTATTGATTGAAAAAAAAAATAAAAAGTCTTGAAGAATTTGCACAATGAGAGAAGTATTGATTTTTTGCTGATGCTTTGTGCTTCCTTCCCTCTGCTTGTGTTTTTGTGTGCTCTCGGTATGGCATGTTATATTCACTGCTTGTGCGTGCTTTTTCATTGCTGGTTCTAGAAATAAATTCAAATGGACTTCCCAAATTATCTGAGGAGGGAACGAGAGTGATTCCTCTACTTCCCCCGCGGCACGTCGCCAGGTAAGCATGAAAACCTCGCCCCTCTGACAATCATTAACCACCCTTAGTGATAGAAAGTTACACATATATAACAAACTCTGTGGTGTTGTAGTATAGCTTAACACATGTACAGCAATATTTGTATACACAGCTGCAGGCGCACTGATTATATGCTTTCTGTATTTTTAGAGGTATTGTGTTGGGTGTGGAGGCTTTGATCTCCTATAAAGACTAATACTACAATGTATTCATGTATTTATTGAGAGGGTTTACTTGAAAGAAGTTAAATGAAACTCCTCCAGGACAATTACAATGTTGGGAAATATTAGTCTGATGGTTTCTTTTGAGTATTAATTGACAGACAGTTGATGTGTGAATTTGAGAGGCCGGGAAGGGGTAGTGTTTAAGGGGGGGATGTTTTGGGGCTGACCTTTTACCTTTGATGTTATTGTATGTGTGATTAGGCTTCTGTCTCTTTGCAGTGTTCCCTCTTGAAAAACATGAATCTAAGCTTCCTGGTGTGTCTACCTCAACAAAAAGCATTCCACAAATCCCCCGTCATTCTAAATTATCCTTAAAAAGGGGAGCAATTTTGACTATTTTTTGATTTTTCGTTATAACCGTGTCCCTTATTCCCATGATTTAATTTGATTTCTGAATATAACAAGTCTGTTATATGCCAAAATCTTGTTGTCACAACTGTCGAGTTTGTTTTTTTTCATCTTTTCTTATTTGACTCAGTAATGATAATGTATTGCAGCTAATGCAAATGTTGACTAAATTGTATGCAAACAGTTCTACAGACTCGACAGCTAGTGTATGTGGTTTTCTGGGGGAATCGCTGCTTCATGCATGCTTGTGAGTGTGAATTTCAAGCAACACCGGATAATGTTCTATATACTGGTACTTAATTTGTAAGTATAGATTTCTAATTAACCAAAAAAAAATGATTTGGAACACACAAAAAGATTGACAATTTTGTTTGAGAAAAAATGCATTGCTTTTGGCTCTTAAAAGCATTCAAGAGTTAAAAAACCAAAATTATCTGAAGAATAATTTTCTGCTCTCCAGTCTGTAATTTTCCAAAATTGAAATGAAGTGAGTTTCTATCTTGTTTTACTCTTAACAGCACCTGATAATGGAAGGGCCAACTAAGCTCTTAAATTATTGGCGTTTTAACTGGGACCTTGTTGTTACTAACCACACCTGCAGCTCCTGCACATCACATCCTGCTTCCTCGCATCGAAGCTTTGTGTGTGAACCAATTGTATAGAATATTTTTGGTGGATCGTTGACAAGGCTACAAGCCTGGGTACAACGAATGAGGCTGGTCTAATATGCTAGAAATGTTAAGGGGGCTTCAACCCTGTTACCATAGATCAGGAAAATTTCTCGCTCGTACCAAGGACTTCAAGACTGAGTGAATGGACAAGGCTCCGAAAGCATAAGAATTGCGAAAAAAATGAAATCCAGATGCAGAAGAAATGGAGACTTTGGAGAAGGCTGAATTTCCCGTGTACATGTGCACAAAAAAAATATAAATTCCATATCGCACAAAGTCCATGCATTGGTGGACCATCAAATTTGTAAGATCATGATGAATCTTAACGAAAATCATAACTTTCCAAAAGGAATTGCAAGAGAATCTCCAAATCCTTCGAAGACGAGAGGCAAAACAAAAGTACCCTGAAACTGGAAAAATCGCCAGAAGATAGCTGGTTCCTGTCCCTCTGTACACATCACACGACAGTAAGCTGCGCCTAGAAACTGTCATGTGATCTCACACCTCCGGACAATCATTGCACGAATCTCGCACCCCCAACACTGACACAAGTTCACAGTGTGAAATAAGGCTGAATGTATCAACAGGTAATCTCTTGTCCATTTTGCTGACGTTTACTGTTAGCGTTTACGTAATGGTTTCGTTTTGATGGCTGTTTTATTCCTCTTGGCATGTCTTCTCTTCTTTCTGTAAGAAACAAAATGTAAGATTGAAATACAATATAGCATCAAGCATGACATTACAGGTTGAACTTCGGTATCTCGAACATGATATCAATACGACATGCTCTGTTAAGTCTTATTAGTAAAGTCCCAGCAACCAATTTTTTCAATAGTATTTTTCCCCTTGATATTTTTCGGTCCTTTTCAATTCAGAGATAATGAGGTCCGGCTGTATACATAATAATAAGATTGAGATGTAATGATACCCTAGGCACACTGCTATAAACCCAAGATATAACATGTTACATCTATTGATTCATTGATGTATGTACATGTTGTCGATCTTGCAATTTCATATTATTTAAAAGATATATCATTGATTTCATTGATTTGATTTTTAATTCACATTTGTTTTTGTTTTTTCCTGTTAGAAATGGTTTAAATTGTATTCAAAAAAGATTATTTTCGATACAAAAGAAAACTGTTAAAACCGTCCATACATCGCGCTGTTACACTCTGGAGTTGCATCAGGCGTACTTTGGTTCATTGTAGGCGGGCACACAGATGCTTGATTCAGAGATTCTTATATCTTGCTTGCTGTTGGGCAAATGTGGGTTACCTTAGTACCGCTTTGGTATTTTCCAAATTTATTCGACCTTCCCATTCTGATCAGCACTCTATCTTTTCCCTTTTAACAATACACATGTATCCACTGTTGTAGAATTTTTTCCGCAATTAGACCTCAAGGTGTTGGTCTCCAGTCGTTTGTCTTTATTATGAGTCAATAAACATGTGTTATGACCATAAGAAGTATGCTTGTTCTGATTGTAGATAATGATGTCCCAAAAAAGCAAAAATGGTTATTCCAGTCCAATCCCGGTCCACTCTGTGCGTTTGTAGAGGAGTACGACGAACCTTGTTATCTCATCCTGTTTTTTTTGACACGAAACGTACTGAAGACTTTCCACAAATGTGCTGTTAATTAAACATATCAAATAATTGTCTTATATTATTATGTGTTTGAGAATGAAATTGTCCAATTTCTTTCTAAATTTATTAAAGAATATACATCTGATTTTTGAACCTGACCTCCCGGAGTAAATTGAGTCCTGTGAATTCGATTTCATGTTTTGTAACCTCCAAGTACATTATCTTTTTGGACTTACAATGAGACAGTAGTTTGAGAATATAATTTTAAATCACGCTATAAAGGAAAAATTGTTATTTTTGAATGTTTGTAAAGTGATTGAATAATTGCGAGATGCAAGATGCAGGTTTTGTGTTGGTTGAATCACATTAGTTAAAACCTGTCAAAACATTGCCAGGAGGCTAGTGGATATTAGTCTCCGCTGCTATAAATCTGAACCAAATGGTCGGCGTTTATTTCTATTTTATTGACCTCAATTCTCTTGAACTTGATCTTGAAGTTTATTAGTCTTTTAAGATTTGATTTATCGAGATCACGCTGTGTTATTAAAATACTGTTTCAATCTAACTAAAGAGTTGCTTTCTCTTTGCAGTATTTATAGTTAGTGGCACCTTGCAGTGTGTGTTAGTGAAAATCGACATTTTCGGTGACAAGCATCATGTCAGAAGGTGTCAATTGTCCAGACTACGCTGCAGGGCATTGAACATCCTAATGACAGTTGATAAAAAGAAAAGGTTACGGCACTTGCCCGGGTCATGAAACGTCTTAACACTAAGTCAAAATATGAATATTGCTATGAATGATTTGAAGTCAATCATTCATTCTTAATTGTTAATCTCATTTCTAGTGTCTGAACATTGTCAGTTCAGAAGTACTAGAACATTTACAGTGATTGAAGATTTTGACTGAAGTCTTACGTTGTTTGATGATTAGTGGGCAGGAACATGCCTGTAAAAGTCTCTCTTTTTTTTTTTTTCACATGTAAGCAAATGGTTACAACGGAACAACATTGAACCCTAGGAGTTGATTCCTGGTTTGGACAAGGCAACATTACTGAGAGAATCAGAACCCAGTGTACCGGAAAAGCTGTGCAGAAAGCCTATGAGAAAGGCAATACTTCACCGTGTAGTGTTACTGGGAACCCAATCCTCGTGTCAGGGATCTGAGCGGAAGATCAAGATCAGATCAGATTAGGAATAGATGACGCGATTAGGCTGGAAAATCGGGATTGGTAATGATGGATTGGCGGGAATCGGATTGATCGGGACCGTGCTGGAAGATCGATTAGGAAGATGAGGGGGGGGGACTCGTTGCGGGAAGATCGGGATAGGAAGATGAGGGGTTCTTTTTCCCTAATCGGTCACATTTTTCAATCCCCAGTTTTTACCTGCGTCGCCAATGGCGAAAGCAGGTCTAGGAGTCGGGTCACTCCGTCTGTCTGTCCGTCCCAATAAGTTTGTCATTGCAACTCCTCTAAAACTATACCCAACCAAATTCAACAAATTTAGTATACATTAAGAACATAATAGTAGTTTTGCATGTTAGCAGGAAATTTTGATCTCTTAATTTACAGAGTTATGTCCCTTCAAACTTAGAAAATCCTCATAAATGATCTTGTCATTGCAACTCCTCTGAAACTACCCAACCAAATTCAACGAAACTTGGTATACAGTAAGAACATCATATGTAGTTTGTGCATATTAGCAGGAAATATTGATCCTCTAAATATTACGGAAGTAATGCCCCTTCAAACTTAGAAAATGTGTGAAAATCATCATATTAAAAATGACTTGTCATCGCAACTCCTCTTAACTATCCAACCAAAACTTGGTATACAGTAAGACATCATATGAGTTGTGCATATTAGCAGGAATATTGACCCTCTAAATTTTATGGAAGTTATGCCCTTCAAACTTGAAAATTTGCAAAAATCATCATAAATGACATGACCCTTTGAACTAACAATATTTAAAAATCATCATATATTAGCTATCATTTCAGCTATATTCAGAAATTCATATGGTTTTTAGGGGATTTAATACCATGCTGAACTGACAGAAATTTTTTATTACAAAATTTTATAAATGATATACTGTAGAAGCACAAATATTCGCATGGTTTAAATTTCGTTAATTTCGTTGGTAACATAAATCAACGAAATTAAATCTGTGACAAATTTTAATCCAACTGTTGATAAATACAGAGCAGTCTGAAATGACGATATTAAATCCTGATGAAATTTTTTGGGAATCAAAACAACGAATTTAACCCTACGAATATTGTGTTTGACATTACTGGCAAGCGCGCAGGTCCAGAAATCATTAGGTCTCACTTGTTTTTTTGTTTTTTTTTTTTAAGATTAGAATCGAATTGTTGTAATTGAATACTGCCCTTCATTACACCAAAATGTAGATGATGCTAGAAAATTAAGAGGCAAAAAATTAGGAATAGTGAGTGCCTATTACTAGTGATGGGCTGATGATCGATTATAATAGAAAATTGACTGGTTTACCCTTTCCGATTATCGATTACAAAATTGCATTATCGAAAGTCTGTAAGAGTCAGAAATAAAAATGACGGATAGAATTTTTTTCCTGAAAGTATGTGAAGAAATACGACCATGCATATCAAGCAACTATGATAAATGGGGGCCTAAACTTTTTGACTTTACATGCTTTGCTAAGTAATGATCCTAATATAGCTTTTTGTTTTACAGTTGATAGTTTTCTTGAAGACACAAAAGAAAGCATGCCTCTAGAAGAACAGTTAAGAATATTACTTGACAAAATGGACATGGCAAATGCATCTAGAAAACCTGGTACGTTCTTGATATCTCCATGCCAGCACTAGCTTCCTCATTACTGCAGATTCCTTAATTAATGCGAGTACTTTTTACCGCGAGTTATCTCTAACACATCAAATCGTGATAGCGTAAATTCGCGATTGTTGTGTTAATGAAGAGTGTTTACATGTATTTTAGTACCATATAAATAAAAGCGATTTTTTTTTTTTTTCCCTTCACGATTGGTGCTCCTCGTGAAATTACATAATAGAAACTTACTCACGTTTTAGGAATTTACAATGTAGAATTTCTGTAGATTACAAATTTTAAAATATGTTAATTTCAGGAAAATCCAAGATAGCGAGAAGGATTAGAAAGGAGATAGTAAAGGTACGGAGGAAGTTAGCCATTCAGAAAGGTCAGCACGCCAGTGATGTAGAGGATACGGCTGACACCGGTAGGGGAAACAATGGCACCTCATGAATGATTATCAAATTAGGGGGCTGAAGTGATTTATGTACTGTTAAGTCAATGAAGAATTGTACAATTTATTGAAATGTACTGTTAAGTCAATGAAAAATTGTACAATTTTAAGGTGGTTTCATATCCTGAAAGATGGATTTTACAATATTGTTGAGTACTAAATCATATTTGTCATTTTTTGTGAAATAAAATTGTATTGCAAACAAGAATCTTTTTAGTATAAGAGATGTGCAAAAATGTTCCTAGATGAGCAGAATAAGGGAGGTAACTCATTCCTGTACCCAGTACAAATTTCTACCCAATTATAAAGGTAATGTGTATCAACTTGCTACAGCTTCAGATATCAATGATGACTCTGCACCGGAAGATGGACCTGATCTCTCACTGGCAACTAAGTCTCACAAATCAACTGAAAAGGTCCCCTCTAAAGGATCATCCAAGGAAACCCCCTCCAGGGGGAGGGGCCGAGGGCGTGGTCGGGGTCAAGTGGGAAGGCCCAGGAAAAGTCGCAATGATTCTGAAAGCGAATCTCCTTTAGTTGGAGCAATGCTAATAGGTATCCATAGTGGATTTGAAAAATATCATCAGTTATGACTTGCGTTTATTGAGATTTGGTTTACGAAAGGGATTCATGATGAATTTATACTTTCATTTTCATATTTTCATTGTCTTTTGTAGATAAGAGGAGGTCATCTGATAGCTCAAGGACAACCGAATCCTCCAGCACGTCCTCAAAAGACAGCCACTCCTCCAACTTAGCACACAGTGGAGTGAACCGTCGCACATCTGTGTTGTTTGGCAAGAAGAACTTCCGCAGCAATAAAAACGATAGCTCTGCTCCCAGTAGTCCTGGCACACCCACCCAACCCTCCACTCCACCTCGCAGAAATTCCAAAGGGAGTCGATCCTCCAAACAAAAGGGGGACAACACCGACTCTCCCCAACCCCCTGTCCTGGAGCCAATGACCTCGGGGCACTCTTCCTCGAGAGGACCAGCCAGTCCGAAGAGCCCTGGAGTCCGAAAACGCTCAGCCAGTGCAATAACCTCTCCTGAACGCGAATCCAGACCAACTCCACCGAAAAGGACCACCTCCCTCAGTGAGCCACTCGCGTTCTCCGACCCACCAGACATTACAAAGAGGGACAGTTTTCGCTACTACAGAGGGCCAGATAACTTGCGGAGTTCGTCAGAATCGGACAGCACGTCGGTGATCAGTTCCAGTGACGAGTCCTTAACAGATAGTTCTCTCGGAAGTTCAAGTTCCAATAGTCGCTCAGGTATTATCATTATTGGTAGATCTTAACATTTAAAGGAATGCACACTCAGTTAGGGAATGCACTAAATGTACAATTCAGTAATGGTTTTAGCACATAGCTCAGCCCAAGTCATGTGACAAGTAGACTTAAGGGGGTCATCTCAAGGTAGATCCATTCTTGTCCTTTTAATTCTTTGGACGTTTGCACATGTACAAATAATAAGGCTTTTAATGTGACACTGTTATATTTTTATTTATTTTTTTTTTTGTATGAGAGAATCGTGATAACGTGGCCAGTACAAAGCATCTATATAATTCTTTAAACCATAAAAATGAAAGAAATAAATTAAACGTGGAAAGTCTTATAAGATCTATTTCATTTGAACTTATGATACTTTGGATGCTAGTTTTATTGATTGAAAAAAAAAAATGAAAAAGTCTGAAGAATTTGCAATCAAATGAGAAAGTATTGATTTTTGGCCTGATGCTTTGTGCTTCCTTCCCTCTGCTTGTGTTTTTGTGTGCTCTCGGTATGGCATGTTATATTCATGCTTGGTGCGTGCTTTTTCATTGCTGGTTCTAGAAATAAATTCAAATGGACTTCCCAAATTATCTGAGGAGGGAACGGAGAGTGATTCCTCTACTTCCCCCGCGGCACGTCGCCAGGGTAAGCATGAAAACCTCGCCCCTCTGACAATCATTAACCACCTTAGTGATAGAAAGTTACACATATATAACAAACTCTGTGGTGTTGTAGTATAGCTTTAACACATGTACAGCAATATTTGTATACACTAGCTGCAGGCTGCACTGATTATATGCTTTCTGTATTTTTAGAGGTTATTGTGTTGGGTGTGGAGTGCTTGTGATCTCCTATAAAGACTAATTACAATGTATTCATGTATTTATGAGGGGTTTTACTTGAAATGAAGTTAAATGAAACTCCTCTCAGGAAAAGTTTACAATGTTGGGGAAATATATTAGTCTGATGGTTTCTTTTTGAGGTATTGAATTGACAGACAGTTGATGTGTGAAAATTGAGAGGCCGGGAAGGGGTAGTGTTTAAGAGGGGGGGGAGGGTGTTTTGGGGCTGACCTTTTGACCTTTGATGTTATTGTATGTGTCTGATTAGGCTTCTGTCTCTTTGCAGTGTTTCCCTCTGAAAAACATGGATGCTAAGCTTCCTGGTGTGTCTACCTCAACAAAAAAGCATTCCACAATCCCCCGTCATTCTAAATTATTCTTAAAAAGGGGAGCAATTTTGACTCATTTTTTGATTTTTCGGTTATAACTGTGTCCCTTATTCCCATGATTTAATTTGATTTCTGATATATACAAGCTGGTTATAATGCCAAAAATCTTGTTGTCACAACTGTCGAGTTTGTTTTTTCTTCATCTTTTCTTAATTTGACTCAGTAATGATAATGTATTGCAGCTAATGCAAATGTTGACTGAATTTGTATGCCAACAGTTCATAACAGACTCGACAGCTAGTTGTATGTGTTTTTCTGGGGGAAATCGCTGCTTCATGCATGCTTTGTGAGTGTGAATTTCAAGCAACACCGGGATAATGTTCTATATACTGGTACTTAATTTGTTAAGTATAAATTTCTAATTAACCAAAAAAAAAAAATGAATTGTGAACACACAAAAAAGATTGACAATTTTTTTGGGAAAAAATGCATTTGCTTTTTGGCTCTTTAAAAGCATCAAGAGTCAAAAAACAAATTACTCTGAAGAAATAATTTTCTGCTTCTCCATGTCTTGTAAATTTTCCAAAATTGAAATGAAGTGAGTTTCTGTCTTGTTTTTTCCTTAACAGCACCTGATAATGGATCAGGGCCAACTAAGCTCTTAAATAATGGCGTTTTACTGCGGACCTTTGTTACTAACACACCTGCATGCTCCTGCACATCTCTCCCTGCTTCCTCGCATGCCAAGCTTGTGTGTGAACCAGATTGTATAGAATATTTTTTGGCTGATCGTTGTGACAAGGCTACAAGCCTGGGTACAACGAATGAGGCTGGGTCTAATATGCTAGAAAATGTTAAGGGGGTTCAATCCTGTTACCATAGATCAGGGAAAATTTCCCGTCGTACAAGGACTTCAAGACTGAGTGATGGGAACAAGGCTTCCGAAGCAAGATTGTCGAAGAAAATGATATCCAGATGCAGCAGAAATGGGGATTGTGAGGAGTTGCTGAATTCCCGTGTTGTGCCACAAAAAAATTATAATTTCCAATATCGTGACCAAAGTCCATGCATTGGTGGGGATCCCAAATTTGTAAGATCATTGAAACCAAGAAAATCAAAGTTTCCAAAGAAATTGCAAGAATCTCCAAATCTGAAGACGAGAAGGCAAAAAAACAAAAGTACCCTGAAACTGGAAAAATCGCCAGAAGATAGCTGGGTCCTGTCCCAGCTTGTACACATCACAGACAGTAAGCTGCGACCTAGAAAACTGTCATGTGATCTCACACCTCCGGACAATCATTGCACGAAATCTCGCACCCCCAACACTGACACAAGTATCACAGGTGTGAATAAGGCTGGTGTAATCACAGGTATCTCTTGTCATTTTTGCTGACGTTTACTGTTACAGTGGCGGAATGGTTTCGTTTTGATGGCTGTTTTATTCCTCTTGGCATGTTGTTCTCTTCTTTCTGTAAGAAACAAAATGTAAGATTGACATACAGATATATAGCATCAAGCATGACATGTACAGTTGAACTTCGGTATCTCGAACACTGATATCTCAAATACCATGGCTCTGTTGAAGTTATTCAGAAGTCCCAGCAACCAATTTTCTTCAATAGTATTTTTACCCTTGATATTTTCTCGGTCCTTTCAAGTTCGAGATAATGAGGTCCGGCTGTATTACATAATAATTAAGATTGAGATGTAATGATACCCTAGGCATCACTGCTATAAACCCAAAGTATAACTACTGTATACATCTATTGATTTTCATTGATGTATGTACATGTATGTCGATCTTGCAAATTTCATTATTATATAAAAGATATATCATTGATTTTTCATTGATTTTGATTTTTAATTCACATTTGTTTTTGTTTTTTTTCCTGTTTGAAATGGTTTAAAATTGTTATTCTAAGAAAAGAATTATTTTTCGATACAAAAGAAAACTGTTAAAGCACCGTCCCATTACACTCGCTGCTGTTCACCACTCTCCTGGGAGTTTGCATCAGGCGTCTTGTTCATTGTAGGGCGGGCACACAGAAGTGGAAGCTGTGATTCAGAAGATCTTATCCCTCTGGAGCCCCTTGACCTAGTTTGGGCAAAGTGTAGAGGTTACCCTTGGTACCCAGCTTTGGTAAGTCTTCCAAATTTAATTCGACCTTCCCCAGTTCTGATCAGCACCTTTCTATACTTTTCCACTTAACAATACACATGGTATCCACTGTTGAGAATCTTCCGCAAATTAGACCTCAAGGTGTTGGTCTCCAGCTTTGTCTTTATTATGAGTCTAATAAAACATGTAAGTTATGACCATAAGAAGTATGCTTTGTTCTGATTGTAGATAATTAATCCCAAAATGCCAAAAACTGGTTACTTCCACAATGGCGTTCCAATCCCGGTCCCACCTGATGACGTTTTGGCACTGCAGAGGAAGTACGACGAACCTGTTTATCTCATCCTGTTTTTTGACACGAAACGTACTTGGTAAGACTTTGCCACAAATGTGCTTAATTTAAACATATCCAAAATATCTTTCTTATATTGAAGTAGATTATGGTGGCTGTTGAGAAGTGAAATCATGGTCCCAATTTTTCTTTCTAAATAATTATTAATAAGCAGATATACATCTGGATTTCTTGAACATCTGACCTCCACGAGTGAAATGTGAGTCCTGTGAAACGTATTTCATTGTTTTTAACTCTCAAAGCTACATGTATGACTTTTATGGACTTTACAATGAGACAGTAGTTTTGAAAATATAATTTTAAAATCACGCTATAAAGGAAAAATTGTTATTTATTGGAATGTTTGTTTAAAGTGATTGAAAATTGCGAGATGCAAGATGCAGTTTTGTGTTGTTGAAATCCCATGTCATTAGTCTAAAACCTGTCAAAACAATGCCAGGAGGCTGTGAATATGCTAGCTCTCCGGCTGCTATCAAATCTGAACCATAATGGTCGGGCCTTTAATTTCTATATTTGACTTGACCTTCAATCTCTTGAACTCTTGATCACTGGAAGTTTTATTAAGGTCTTTTAAGATTTGAGTTATCGAGATTCACCTGTGTATTAAAATACTGTTCAATCTGAACTAAAGAGTTGCTTTCTCTTTGCAGTATTTATAGTTAGTGGTCACTTGCAGTGTGTGTTGATTGAAATCGACATATTCGGTGACAGCATCATGTCAGAATGTGTCAATTTCAGCTACGCTGCAGTGCATTGAACTATCTAATGACAGTTGATAAAAAAAAAGGTTACGGCTTGGCCCTGGGTCATGAAACGTCTTAACCTTAAGTCAAAATATGAATATTGCTATGAAATGATTGTGAAGTCAATCATTCCATTCTTAATTGTTTAATCCAATTTCTAGTGTCTGCAAATTGTCAGTTCAGAAGTACTAAACATTTTACAGGTGATTGAAATTTTGACTGAAGTCTTAAGTTTGTTTGATGACTAGTTGGGAGGAACAGTGCTTAAAAGTCTCTCTTTTTTTTTTTTTCACCTGTAGGCAATGGTTACCACGGAACAAACTTGAACCACTAGGAGTTGATTCTGGTTTGGACAAGGCTAAATTACTGGAGAACAAGAAACCCAGTGTACGGAAAGCTGTGCAGAAAGCCTATGAGAAGGCAATACTTCACCGGTGTAGTGTAACCGGGGAACCCAATCCTCTGTCAGGGGATTCTGAGCGTGGAAGATCAAATCAGGATCGAAGATTAGGAAGATGAGGCGACTCAGTGCTGGAGATCGGGATTAGGAAGATGAGGGGACTGGTGCTGGAAGATCGGGATTAGGAAGATGAGGGGACTCGGTGCTGGAAGATCGGGATTAGGAAGATGAGGGGACTCGGTGCTGGAAGATCGGGATTAGGAAGATGAGGGGACTCAGTGCTGGAAGATCGGGATTAGGAAGATCAGGGGACTCAGTGCTGGAAGATCGGGATTAGGAAGATGGGCGACTCAGTGCTGGAAGATCGGGATTAGGAAGATCAGGGACTCAGTGCTTGGAAGATCGGGATTAGGAAGATGAGGGGACTCAGTGCTGGAAGATCAGGACTAGGAAGATCAATGGACTCAGTACTGGAAGATTATGCTTCTGTCACGGGACTTGGAGCTGGAATATCAGGCTCTGAAGTCACTGCATTCATTTGGTGTCATTACTTCTGACGAAATTGAGGAAGTGGTGGAAATAATGTCCTGCCAAAAACTATTGTAGGTGGAAACGGATGGACCTTGTATGATTGAATTTTTAGGGGCTGAATCTGCGGTGGTTTTCGTTTATTGACGGTTTCAATATGGTAATAGCTGTTGGTAGGATTTCAGTGCAATGTAGTTTCAATGTATCTAAAATGATGGAAAATTATTGTTGCAATTCAAATTTGTTTATTATGGTATAAAAGATGAATCCCTTATGGAATGAAATAAAAAAAAAAGTATTGTCATAAGATGACATGAACAAAAAAGAAAAAGTGATCAAATTATTTTACGAGTCTGTCATGAAGAAAAGAAAGGGGGTGTGTTTNAACAAAAAAGAAAAAGTGATCAAATTATTTTTCGAGTCTGTCATGAAGAGTCATCATTACTGATTGTAGTCATAAATGTTATTTATGAAAATATGTCGTGGTGCCGAGAATTTTAAGATGAACATAGAATGTAATGATGAAAACATTTCATCGTGTACGTGTAAGTCATATAGTTGTTTACATTTGCAACAATATTAATGTATGTTATGTTAGAACAAACTATATAATTATGATGTGCGACAAAATAAGAGTGCTGTAAAGGTAGCGGAATGGGAGTCGTGTAACGTTGTCAGATTGTCCGTTATATTCTACCTGGCAGAGAAAATGGCTATTTCGTGTTTTCTGTTGATTGTTATTACTATTTATTCTTTTATAAGTCATTTGTTTCGGTGTTAAGAACTTCATTTCTGTTGTTGTTATATATCAATGTTTCTAGATATGTTCAAAATATATAAATAGAGAAAATTCATTAGACCAAAATGTTATCTGATAATTGTCATGTGATGCGGAATTTGCATACAAATGTTTTTTTTAAATGTTATGTAATATGTGTACATGTGTAAGACTTTTGCATGCATTATAGATAATGTGTTTCACATAATTTTAAAATTACTTGGGTTGCAAAAAACATTAAACCCATGAATTCAAAAGAAACATCATAGGTGTTTAACTTTACTGCCGCGGTTTTAAAGTTTCTTTGAAGTAAACATGTTCAACATTGTCATCTGCATTCATTAATCATTTTATTCAAACATATTTTTAATGAAAATGAACTTGCGTTTTGTATATAAAATAAAATAAAATAAATCTTTTATCGTTTATTATATTTCATATATGTTAATTTGTGTCGCCATTTTGATTCGACATATTTTACAGGAGTTATGGTACTTTGCCGAATTTGTACATGCTACACTATAGGCTCCTCGTAGACTGCTGTACGGATTTTGTTTAAGGATTATAGGGGATGAGCCGAGCAATGTGCCCACGTCGTTTAAATGCCTCTGCGTCAAAGCACAGGTATATTGGAATAAATAGTGTCTCACGATTTTCAAAGCATTTAAACAATATACAATACTTTCCAAAAGATACTATACTAACGTAGTGTACATAATAAATGTTAATTTTTACATTACGGTTATTTAATCAACTTGAGTTTGGATTGATTAATAGCTATATATTGAAATGCTCTCGTAGAAAATATTCACTCATATGAAGACGTTACTTAGCCGGTTAAAGGGCTGCAAAATTCCAAGTATTGCTCGATGTTTGTAATATGGCTTGGGGATCTTTGTCGTGCCACAGCTACGTTCTTTATTTTTTTTTTTTTCTATTTTAGCTCACTGAGACGAAGTCGGGGGGAGCTTATGCTATGCCGTCGCTACCAATCTTGGTTAAAGTTTTAGAGCAAGTGTGCATTGATGCTATGTCCTAACTTATTACTGGTCCTATCTTCCCCAAATTGCCATTGACTGATGCTTCTTGGGGGTAAAGAAGGAATGCATAGACTTTAAAATGCTGAATCTAGCCATAGACTATTGATGTGGAGGAAGATGGATGTTGCTGGTTAAAGTTTTTGGAGCAAGTGTACTATTGTAGTTATATCTAAATTATGACTGGCTATCGTCATAAACTTGCATGGAGGTGTATGGGTGATTCTTAACTACACAACTTGGTTGCTGATTCTCGCTGAGTTTCGGTTCTGCGGAAGAGATGGGCTATTGAGCTGGTTGAAGTTTTTGGAGCAGGTTTGCATATTATAAATGGTCATATCTAAATATTACTTGTCCAATCTTCACCAAACTCCACGGATGGTCTGTTGGGTGAACCGACTTAGAATGATGCTGAATCTGAGCTGTAGGTTTCGGATGCTGGAGATGTGATTTTGTTTAAATATCCATATTTGAGTTATTGCTTGTTCAGTTTAGTCATCTCTAAATAATTACTTTTCTATAATCTTCACAAACTCTCATGGATGGTCTACATGTATCAGGTGATACTGACTTAGAAGATGCTGAATCTGAGCTTGTAGGTTTCGAATGCTGGAGATTGATGTCTCTTAAATAGGCATATGTCAGTTATAATTACTTGTCCAATCTTTACCAAACTCTCATGGATGGTCTATCAGGTGATACGACTTAGAAGATGCTGGAATCTTGAGCTGTAGTTTTGATAGCTGAGATTTGATGTTGTTTAAATAGGTATATGTACATTTACTGTTGAAATTCGTTGATAACATGGTGTGAGTTTAAAAATCAATATGGGCATTTCGTCGATTTCATACAAAAACGAAACACAAACAATAAAGTTAATTGTGAAACAAGTTTTAAAGCTTATTATAACAAATGTACAAAAATTAAAACTGATTCATTTCAAAAAAGCACTGAGATATTCATACAGCTTCATAAAGAATTGGTCAAATTTTTCCCAGCTTCTCAAATCTACCTACATAACACAAAACTCTAAAAAATTTAAGTACAGCAAAAAACACTCTATGTTGAAGCTAAAAGGCACATATAAACTACCAAAGTGGAATTTTACCCACAGTTGAAATACATGTAGGTGAAAAATGAGGGCAAGAGAGTTTATCAAATCCAACAAAACTATCCAAAAGGAGATTCGATTCAGTCGTAACTGGCACTCAGCCCACAAAGTGATTCCGTCTTAATGATCCCACTTTATACTCATTAGAAAATTATATTTTATAGCTTCACCATGAACCGAAGGTTCAAAGTTGAGCAATCTGATCACCCTTTTGTCGTCGTTCCGTCTGTACCGTCCGTCTGTCTTGTCTGTTAACTTCACATTTTCGACTTCTTCTCAAGAACCGCTGGGCCAAATTCAACCAAAACTTGGTAGCACATTCACTTTGGGTAAAGGGGCTTCAAGTTTTGTTCAATATGAAGGACCAGGCCTCATCAATAGGGGAGATAATCACGAAAATGCAAAATAGGGTGTGTTCATTAAAAATCTTCCTCTCAAGAACCACTGGGCCAGAAAAGCTGAAATTTATATGGAAAGCTTCCTGATATAGTGGAAGATTCAAGTTTGGTTCAAATTTCATGACCCCGAGGGTACGATTGGGGCCACAATAGGAAATCAAAGTTTGACATGTTATTATAGAGGAAAAATCTTTAAAAATCTTCTTCTCAAGAGCCCACTGGCCAGGAAACCTGATATTTATATGGAAGCTTCCTGATATAGAGGAGATTCAAGTTTGTGCAAATCATGACCCCCGGGGTACGATGGGCGCACAATAGGGGATCAAAGTTTTTTAAATTATGATATATAGGGAAAATCTTTAAAAAATCTTCATCTCAAGAACACTGGCCAGGAAAGCTGAAATTATATGAGAAGCTTCCTGATATAGAGGATATTCAAGTTTGTTCAAAATCAGTGACCCCCGGGGTACGATGGGCCACAATAGGGATCAAAGTTTGACAATATATTATTATAGGAAGATTTTTTGTAATAAAATCTGCTTCTCAAGAAACCACATAGGCCAGGGAAACTGAAATTGTTTGTATGGAAGCTTCTTGATATAGAGGAGATTGAGTTTGTTCAATCATGACCCCCGGGGTACGATGGGGCCACAATAGGGGATCAAAGTTTATATATGATTATTAGAAAATTCTCTTAAAAATCTTCTCTCAATAACCACTGGGCCAGGAAAGCTGGAAATTTATATGAAAGCTTCCTGATATTGAGGAAAATTCAAGTTTGTTCAAATCATGACCCCCCGGGTATATTGGGCTCAATAGGGGATCAAAAATTTACATATGATTTATATAGGAAAAACTTTAAAGGTCTTCTTCCAAGAACCAACTGGGCCAGGAAAGCTGAAATTTTATATGGAAAGCTTTCTGATATAGAGGAGATTCAAGTTTGTTCCAAATCATGACCCCCGGGGGTATAATGGGCCACAATAGGGGATCAAAGTTTTACATGCAGATATTAGGAAAATCTTTAAAAAATCTCTTCTCAAGAACCACTTGGACCAGGGAAAGCTGAAATTTATAGTGAAATCTCCTGATATAGTGGAGATTCAAGTTTGTTCAAATCTATGACCCTCAGTGGGTATGATTGAGGCTTCAATAGAGATCAAAAGTTTTAACATGCAGACTATATAGAGAAAATTCCTTTAAAAATTTTATTCAGTTGAACCAGAAGAGTGGAGTATAATATACCTGAAAGCTTCCTGTATGGAGTAGATTTCAGTTGGTTCAGTAATGCCTCCACCTGACATAGGATTAGTCCACAGTGGTACAATTCTAAATCCAAAAATACTCTTCTTGCTATGAAGCAGGCTGTGCTCAGTGAGCGACGTGGCCCATGGGCCTTCTTGTTTGTTTTTTTCCTTCGTAGTCATTGAAGTTTTATAATTCTACAATCAAGTAAATCGTACCCTTTTCACAAAAAAATCTTAGACCAAGATAAAAATTTTGTCTATACTCAACTAGTGCCACTATGCCCTGGGTTAAAAAATGCAAGTTTGTTATCTATTTATAAAATTTAAGTTTTGCTCATTTCATACATAGCGTGAATGAAGATATAAAATAAATTACCGTATTTTAAAATTTTCATCTTGATCGTAAGATATTTTGTGAAAAGGCACTCAGATTGTGAATATCTCCCTGAGCAGTGCGAATCAGTGTTTAGGTACTTTTTACATTAGTTTGTTAAGTTGTTTAAAGCAGAATAATGACTTCCCGTTAGACTGGATACGTTGAGCAGTAAGTAATCTGTCTTCAGACCATAAACTAAGAATAGATAAGCCAATTATATTACTGTATTATATAAATATCGTTTTGACTTAGCTAAAAGCGCACAAATTATTTTTAATAAATTTTTTTAAATCATATTCTAAATTCTACTCACGAATTTTTTTTTGAGTTATTGATTTATGGGATATAAATTTTATAGGTTAGATCTATTACAGAATTTGCGTTTTGTTTAGTTTTTTTTTTTTAACGTTTATGATCACAGAGTCCTGTAGTAATAATGTCGTCATGGACTACCTAAACAAAAAAGTAAGCACCAAGCTAAGCGAACAGTTCATCCACTTTCAATTCATAGCAGATATAAAAAAAATGTTCTGGCAAACACACGGGCATGTTTACAAGAAGTACAACTAAACATTCTTTGTTAATGATGGACAGCGAAATGACTGAAGTACAGTAAACATATAAACGTTATGTACATTTTGATGGTAAGGATATTGACTTGTATGATTTCGTTTACTTACTCGCAGAAATACTGATGATTTTTACATCGCCATTAGGACTGAAGATCAACATCAATAAAATACTTAAATCACTAAAAAATTTTTCAACCTTAAGAAAAACTACTAGCAAGTAATAATGATGTGTTTAGTTAGTTTATATGTGAAATGTACATGGACACATTTCTTCAATATCAGCATAATGTCACATGATGAAAATCCGATGGGGGGGGGGGGATATATTTTCATATATACACGCCACACTACAATGCATTATACTAGCAACATACGATCCGACACACAAATGTTTTTACTAGTACGCATTACGATCTGATACACACAGTAATATTACGATCTGACACACAAATGCCGCATTCCTTGCAGTGTTATTGCACAGACATCAGTTCCTTCGAGCCGGCGACTTTTAATGGGCGCCGATACACTGTTGGACAAAAACCACTTTCTTTTGGGAGCCTTGCGTCAGGGCCAACACAACCATAGTGAAACCACTCGATGGGACACTGGAAAGAAAGGAAAAGAAAAAAAGTTTGAAAAGAGGCTGATAGGGACGCAATGTTTAGCCAAGTCTCAACAGAGTGTATAGGGATGCAATGTTTAACCAAGTCTCAACAGAGTGTAGCTGTACAGCAAACTGTGTTTACTTAGTTAAAAACATCACTGTAAAATACAAAATATAGGGATTACCGTAAAAGTGGTATTTTTTTAGTGAGGCATAAATTTAGCGAGATATAATTTTTGTCACTTTAAAGTCCAAAGAAAGATAGCTATTACCTCCGATATGAAATAAATATTAGCAATATTTAATTTTAGTGATCTCAACAACAATCTTGCTTATAATGCCAAAATTAAATCATCCCTAAAAATTCTGCTATACCATACAATTATTTAANCCAAAATTAAATCATCCCTAAAAATTCTGCTTACACGGTATATTTAAATACCATACAATTATTTAGCACTTCTTATAATATTTATGTTGTCTGATACTGTCCCATTCTATTGATTATCATATCCAACAAAAACTTTTCGTCACTCAATAATTTCGTGATACTCACATCGTCGTTGTCACATCCGACCATGTCTCCGTATGACACCTGATTACACAGGCAGTATCGGGGTTCGTTGGGGTCGTTCTGCCAGTCCACCGGCTGGCCGTTCTCGTCTACAATCTGAAGGTCGTTGTTGGCGTCCTCCACCATCGGGGACGCCCCCTGGGCGGGGAGGGGGGTCTGAGGCGTGGTCGGCTGAGTGAGAGTGAGGGATGGAATGGACGAGGCAGCGAGCTGATTCTGGGCTTCACGGATCAAAGTGTTGGCTTTAGAGGTGGCTCTGAATAATTAATAATTACATGTAATTAAAAACAAACAAAAGGCAAGTCTATTTCTATTGTAAGATATATAAAGCTAAACATTCCTTAGAAATTTGGCCAAAGTACTAGGTTACTGTTGGCGAGATCATACTGACCAGTATATCTACTAGAAATATGCAGAAAAGTGTTGACATTGTATCGGGGGTGCGGCTTATCTTTTGGAGCATGGAACTTTTGGTATTTCTGACACAGAATTGGGGGTGTAATATTTTGGAATGCGAAACAACATTTGAGGGGGGGGGCTTACTTTTTGGAGTGAGGAGCTTTCGGTGTGATTTCTGATACTTAGGTAGGGGTGGATGGGGGTGTATAACTTACTTTTTGGAGCGAGGAACTTTCGGCGTGATTTCTGATACTGAGGTGGGGGTGGAAGGCTGGGAGCTATACGTGTACTCTTTCGCTATACTAGGCAGCTCTTTTGTCAGATGATCTTTGTTGGCCATGGCCACATAGCTGGCTTTCATACTTGGTGTACGTCTTCCCTGTTGGCCCATCTGTTGAGGAAAGAGTAAAACTTATGAACAAAAAGGCCATGGCCTTAAAGGTCACCTGATTTTCACAATGATCAATACAGAACGTAGTTCCATGACTTTGCATTTTATAAATGCATACTGCATATTTCAAATTCTGAGAATCAGACATTTTTCTGGTATGGTTTTCTCCATTACAAGATTATGGCCAGAGCTGTATGAGCTAGTCTTTCCCATAAAAACTTGTGACCTGGACAATATATTTTTTTTATCATTTCATCAAGTACCATGACCAAATGACCTTGGACCAGGGTTACAACTAACTTTTCTTTTACCCTTACCTTTGACAACTTACTAGTTTAAGTATCAGAATCAGCACCACAGCCATCATTGGTCAAGTTTGGACTTCCAACATATACTATATTATCATGAAAGTGTGGCCTCAATACTGCCCACCCTAAGATGTGAACCCTGATCCATGCCCACCCCTAGAGTGTGAACCCTGATCCTATGCCCACCCTAGAGTGTGAAACCCCTGATCCAGCCCACCCTAGAGTGTGAACCCTGATCCATGGACTACTGCCCACCCTAGAGTGTGAACCCCTGATCCATGGACTTACTGCCCACCTAGAGTGTGAACCCTGATCCATCGTCTTACTGCCCACCCTAGAGTGTGAACCCTGATACCATGTTTACTGCCCCCCCTAGAGTGTGAACCCTGATCCATGGACTTACCTGCCCACCCTCAGAGTGTGAACCCCTGATTCCACTGGTCTTACTGCCCACCCTAGAGTGTAACCCCTGATCCATGGACTTACTGCCACCCTACAGTGTGACACCCTGATCCATGGACTTACTGCCCACCCTCAGAGTGTGAACCCCTGATCCATGCACCCACCCTAGAGTGGTGAACCCCGATCCTGGACTCACTTGCCCACCCTAGAGTGTGAACCCTGATCCATGGACTTATCTGCCACCCTATGAGTGTGAACCCCTGATCCATGCCCACCCTTAGAGTGTGAACCCTGATCCCATAGCCCACCTAACCCTAGAGTGTGAACCCCTGATCCATGGACCATGAATTTCACATGCACCTTGTTAGTTTCTTAGATGCTCATGACAAGAGGTTTTTAAACATTTATTGCAGTTTCAATGTATAATCCATTGGCATTCTTGCCAAGAATGCCTGACCCAGGGGCCATTAATTTACAATGCAATAGACTCTAGCATGCTTACTACAACTAACGGTATACTTATATAATTATGGACTTAATTTGTTTCCTAGTTTTGAGAAATTTATTCCACTACAACTATCAGTAATCATTTATATAAGTTCAAATAATTCTTTTTCTCCACGTTATATTTTTCTACAGATGACATTGATTGATTGGTTGACTGGTCAAAAAATAACAAGTATGGGTACTTTGTACCTCGCTATAATTCAGAAATATTGCATATGCAGTTAATACCGTGTCCTCCTTGGTGAGTTATT
>CAJDSM010018405.1:7160-18461 GCA_903981925.1 Ostrea lurida
ATTTATTACATACCCAAATATACAAAAAAAGCCGAAGTTAAACATACGTGGTCCCAAACGTATCAATAACAAGGTAAATTCGAGTGGAGGAGGGCAAACGACAGACTCGTACTCTGTATAAAGCGAAGGTAGGAATCAGGTGCTCAACGGGGAGGGAGTACAGCATCCCTACTGACCGGTCACACCCTGCCGTGAGGCCTAAACGGGATTTACCCGTGTACAGAATACTAGATTGGAAAAATGGCAGTCTGTAAAAAACAACAGAAGGGGGGTATGTAAACAAAAAGTAAGGCCCACAATTCATGAACTTAGTGGAATATATTTTTAAATCTGCAACAACAAAGTCATTATAAGCTGCCCCTTGTTTCACACACCTCCATAAATTCGAAAAATAAGACGCAGTCTATAAGTTAAAAGGGAGGAGTCTCTGATGAGAGGAATAACTCTAAACATGCGTCTGCAGGAACAGCATAACAATACTTATAGTTTAGGAGGTTTGTTCTGCGCTTTCTAAGAAAGTCATCGACGACATGCTCATTGCGTGATCGATATCGGGAGGCTGCCGAGATCGGTACAAATCACAGCAAAACCACATATAAGAGCCAGGGTGGAGGCGATGGAGGTACGATATTGTCGTTCAATTACCGAATTAATAAAGACAGGAGAGCTCTGATCCTATATTACCTATACCGTGGTCTGAGAGCGTGCTAGAATATGTATGGCCTATCTACTCTACTCCGCCACACACACGCTGTATGACAGGCCACCAGATAATCGCGATTTCAATAGAATTATAGAACACTTGTTATAAAAGTTATATTATCTTGTATATCTTCAGATATGCAGAGCCATATCAAATTTCTCTGTATATTTATTGAATCAATGCTAACACTCATCTAAAGATAAGCAATAATATTATGACATATTTTAGTACATATCAACAGTTTTGGTTTTCAATGCAATTATTTATGCTAAAAAATGACATAGTCTGGGTGCTTATAATGTAAATCTATCTGAAATTATATTCTGACTCTCACACGCACACAATCATATATAGAAAGAATTATTATATTATTGGAATATCACTTTAGTTCTTATAGCTTTCATTATTTTGAAGAAAGAGGCAAGAAGGTTGTATAGGCGAGGAGGGACTTTATCACGAGAGAGAAATTATCATTTTTATATAAAATAAAAATTGACTATGTACAGATTGAATATGAGTTTACTCTAAGGAATAAATTCATGCCACGAGGATAGAAAGGAGATAACTAGTGCGATAAGATTAGGTGCATCTGTATGCAAGGACAATCGGAAGTAAATTAAAATTAACTTTTTTATTACAGTAAAATTGTTTTGAGTCCATCATTAATTTCAACAGAGTGTGTAAAGGATAAGGGTACGGCTTTCTACTTACCGACTCAACCGAGAGAGAAAAAGGAACGTGTTCATCACCTGCACGTGCTGTCGAGGTGAATATCTTCAACACTGGATGAAAAAGAGAATTTTTTTTTGGAATTTCAAAATTGAAACGAGTGATCTTCCCCCACTCAAACCAAAACATTTTCGACTGTCTTGGACTATAATGTGGTAAGTTAAAAAAAAAAGGGGGGGGGGGTGCACTATCACGAACTGGAGTAACAACATGGCGACCGATAAGTCATACATGTTTTAGATGGCGATTTGATGTTTTAAATTATTTTAGTCTACATGATATAATAAACAAAACCTTGCATCTTTAATCACTTTGAACTTGACGTATACAAAGCTGACCGACAAGGGATGGTTTGGATGGCTTTAGAAACTGAAAGTGGAATAGAGGCTTAGCAGTTATTGAAGAGAAACATTCACATCGCTCTGAGGGCTCGGTGAATTGTAGGTAATAAAGCAATGCATTGACCTTGAAAATTGTCAATACATGCAATTGTATGGAATTTCATAATCACATTTTTGCTAAATGTAAGTTACATACAGTATGTAACTACTGATTCCATCCATACTCGCTTAGTTATAGGGTGTTGTCTACCTATGGCATGCCCATACCTAGTATACTTACCACAACAAATCATATAATTTGAGGCATTCCAGCTAGCATTAACAATTATACCAATTAGTAGATATGCGACATTGATCAGTTTGGTTCGACTGGACACGAACATCGATAATCGAACACGCTCAAAAACTGAATCGTGGTCATGTTCTCGTTTGAAGTTTACTTGCTTCCGAGGCGCGTGTTCTGGTAATTAAAGAGAATGTACTAGTATATGCAATAAGGAAGTTAGAAGTGGGTGCGTGTCGAATCAATTAGAGAGTCCCAATGGCTGTGGTATCGTTCCCAACCGCCTCTTTGACTTTTATGGATTCTCTGCACAAAGAGAAATGGGATAGATGAACCAGTGTTCTTCTTCAGAAATTGCAATCCTCCCGATTTATAACCTGTAGAAAGCGGCAAATCTCTCTCTCTCTCTCTCTCTCTCTCTCTCTCTCTCCCTCTCTCTCTCTCTCTCTCTCTCTCTCTATCTCTCTCTCTCTCTCCACTCCTGAGAAATATCCGTTCTTGCATGGCACTGACGTATCTAAGATCGGGAAGTCATTACTACCCGTATATCTCATTGTCTACCCTGTCAAACTAGAACGATCTCCCAAAATCTTTAAAGGAGTATATGGTACAGACTGTAGATCGATTATACACAGACCATTAAATACGTCAACACCAAATGCCTTTACCTACCAACGCGTAAAATTATAATAAATAAGAAAATACAACCACGTGATCTTTTTTTCGTGATTGCCCGAAACGATCAATTATTGTGGAAAAATCAGATAAGTTTGCTTAATTAGTGAAATATAATACTTTAAATGCTGATGCATGCCGTTTCAAAATAATACATCGAAGAAGACTGAAGGCTATCAGTTACAGAAGATCGTACAGTCACCCCCAAAAGCTGTTTGTTGATCTCAAAGGAGTCGGTTTGTGTATCTGCAGATCAAGCACTTATCATGAAAATTTTGATCGAAGTGGTGTTTGCGGGTGGAAGGAGTACGTTGTTCTGATAGTCAACAACTACAAAATTAACAGTGACATTGTTGCGTCATCTGTTGACACTTGACAGCGCCACTTGTTGACAGCGGCCATCATGGCGGTTCTCAGTGTATATATGCATGTAGTTTTCATGGCTTTTCTGTATCTCGTGCAACACATTGTGTACAATAAAGTTCAAAAGGAAATAAACACAAAAATGATTAAATGTTTGCACTAAATTTAAAGTGTTATCTGCGCTATAAACTTCCTCCCAGCTAAGTTTTTAGAATACAATTTTCCGTTCTGTCGCACTGACTAATAAACACATGATGTCTTGTTCGATAGTATTGTCGTTAAACTTTCACACCACATCCAATATACTCAGTTTCATCTGATAATGTCTGCAAATCAAATTGTTGTATATATACACTTGCCAATTCTATAAATGTACCTCAGACGTAATGTGTTGATGCCAAGTATTTTACAATACAGTGTATGGAAATAATTCGCACAGAGAACCGCAACCAACAATAAATTTTCGCTGACAACCAGTTCATTCACTCTGACTTTACGAGCAAATTTTCTATTAAAAATTGGAAACTTGATACTTTGGACTTGCAAATTGAGATTAATGTTTAAGTTGGAGCTAGAGTCGCGTGATTCGTTTTAATTTCCCTAAAGAAAATGTAATAAATCAGACAACAGATGAACATAAAAATAACTATAAACTTCCGGATCTGACTGATCAGAAACAAACTTATATTTTACTGAGGCAATTATTGATCAGAAAACATCAGGCTAGGAAATACACATGTGGATGTTTTGATGGTGGAAAATGTCAACAAGCGGACGGAATTTGTACGAAGAAAAAAAGATATTTTTAACGAAATTGGCGCTTTAATTGACTTATACGAACATTTGAATTCTTGTCAAAATTAAGTTACTCGAAATTAAGGCTATAAATAGAGAGATCTTATAAAGCTGGTACGTGTGAAAAGTAGTTACTTTGAATTACTGGCCATCAATAAAAGATAGTTGCTCATTAAATACAGAAAAAGAAACTAGTTCCCCTCCCCAAGGAACTGACGTCAATACTTTTGACTCTATGACCTTTCTGTAAGTGTAGAGGAGGAAAACGAATGTGACGTGCTATATAGCTACGCGTCCACACTTCTGCAAGTCTTCAGGAAACGTTGCGAACAAGTGATTATTCCTTCCATATAAATAGTCAACTGCAAAGACGGTCTATATCTTTCCTACTGATAATGATGTTTGCCCAAAAGAAACCAAAAAGAAAAAAAAAAAAAAAGAAAAAAAGAAAAAAGAAAAAGAAAATGAAACTGAGTGCAAGTATGTTTTACCTCCTTAATATGTAATATCTTCTATATGATGTGTAACATGAATTTTTTATATGAAAAAAAGAAATGCAATGGAAAGTGCTATAGATATAATGACAGAACTATATAAAAGCATAAGTTGTAATAATAAATTGGTTTGCAGCTAGGTATGTACACACACGTACACACGCACGCAAGGACACATATTTACTATTCTAGGGCTGGTCTTGGTAAACACATATTCCACTATTCTAGGTTTCGTTCTTCACTATACCAGGGTTTGTCTTGGTAAAGACAATGCTTCACACATTATCGATTGTATAACAAAACCCTGAATACACGACCATACATCCGCTACATTCTGTGTTTTGAGTACTTCCTGACCTATAGGGTGTTTGGTTCTTTTCATCAATATATATAATCTAAACCAAAATATTTCCCAAGTATGGTTGACATCAAGGTCAGTTAAAAAACGGAAACAAAAATGAGGAAAGTGTGTATTCGGATAATGATCATTTATTTCAAAAATGAGGAAAAGATCATATATTCAGATATTGATTTTTTTCAAAATGTGTGCACTAATAAACATCGCCATACAGACAAGTGTAATCTAACATAATGTGATATACACAATTATGTTGATCTATATGTGCAATCTTTAATTGCTTATAAAATAAATCCATGGATATACAAGGTTTTTTTTTTCCGGGTTTCTAAACTGAAGAAGTGCAAATTTTTGAAATTTTCCCCTTTTCTGCAATGGTAGAGCGCATGGGACTACACGAATTATAGTTTTACTAAGAGAATCATTATACATTGTAGATCACTGGCAGACAATGGTTATGTAATAAAAAAAAAAGAGAGCACTAAAAGCGACAATTTTGCAATGGAGGATGGGGATCCGACGGCAATTCTTAAAAATAGCTTTGAACATCAGTGACTTCAAATCGTGCGGAACATGTTTCATTTCATCGAAGTTAAAATAAGTATTTCTCGACGATTTCACGTGAATTTGTAGAATAATATTTGGCCCCTATTATATCCTTTTCATAGCCATAGCTGATGGCCAAAACCGGAGATAGATCTGGACTCCAGGGGAGGATATCATAACATATTTGGTATAGTTGTATCCCTTTTTGTTTTGAGAATTACAAAGATCTGCTTTTATTCTGTATAAATTGGCGAAATAAACAATGTGTTAAACGTAATCGTAGCCCCCCCCCCCCCAAAAAAAAACCAACAAAGATATATACAAAATCGAGTGTAGGGCAACACGGACCTCCGACAAAAGCGAAGGCAGGATCAGGTGACATGGAGGAGTAAGCATCATCTACTGACGGGTTTCTGTCCAATTCTATTGGTCTTTGAATATGCGACAAGCAAGTCATTTTTTTTTTTTCGGGAGTTACCTACCCTCTCAAATCATACCGGTACAGGTTTCGTTGTTAGGCACACACACAAACCACTTGGCCAACCTCGGAATGTTCGTACCTCATACTAACCCCGGCTGTATGACGTAAACCGCCATTGAGAAGATGGCTGCGCCCCTGTGTTTACTGTTTACATATACATGTATAATATGTTGATGTACAATATTGACCAACATAAAAACTTTCAATGTCTATAATTCTTTTTTCTTTCAGGGTTAGCATCAATTCTGAAGTGTAAAGTCAACAAATTATTGAATTTAATCAAATTCTAGAACTATTTTAAGCACGCGCTGTGTTTTCTAAGCGGTTAACAGGCGGGCAGATCACAAATGTAAGGCGGATACGCATATCACGTACATGTACTATCATACAGCCGAGGTTTGATGTAGGTTCCAGAATCAGCCGAGGTTGGCCGAATGACGAACAAACATGTCATTCGGCAATCCTCGGTTAACTCCGTTACGCTCCATACAAACCTCTGATGTGAATATGCATCAATTTGATACATTTCTCCGCCGGAAGTACCTGTTTATTCCTTTCCACTCCGCTTCGACTGTTCCTTCGGCTATGTACAGACGACTCTCTCGCATTGATGCAGTTAAGCAAAAATGGACTTGACATTCACTCAGGGAATAACTGCAAGTTATTTGCAACAGTTTTCATGCTGATATAGCTGTAATGTAGTGGAGCTGATGAAACAAATATTTTGTTTTGAACACGTGAGTTTAAAAATCCAATATGGCAACAATCTGATCACATCCCAGGTCAGTGTGCGAGCAGTGGCGGATTTAGAGGGGGGGCCCAGGGCCCGGGCCCCCCCCCTTTTGGTGACCAAAATTATCTAATGCATATAATTATAGCTAAATTAAACCCCTAAAATCACTTGAGAAAGCCTAAACCTGAGAGCTTTCCGGGGGCTTCGCCCCCTGGGCGCCCCACTTGGGTTTCAATTCTAGACCTCTAGCCAGCGACATATAGCAGGCCCATTTTTTCAAAGAGAGCCGGGCCCCCTTTCGACAGAATCCTGATCCGCCACTGGCGAGGTCAAGCCACGCAAGGGTTCCGAGTGCAAAGGAAGATGTGGGAGTGACCCCTGCGCCGTGGTCTTTGGACACATGGAGACTTATTAATTCTGTAGGATATTAAACATAATTTTCCTTGCTGCAGATCAAGGTTCATTTTTCAAACTTTTTTTTCAAACCCCACCCACTTGTCAAAATCTACGGCCTTCGAAAGGAAATCAAGAAGAAATTTATAATAACGATCGATATTTTAGATACTTTATGTCAAATTTAAACCACAAAAACAGAAAGTGGACTCTGTTAATAGGATTCTCGCTGTGTTATAAGATTACCATCAGCACGATCACTTCTGAGACAATACCTAGTGTAAATGAACTCGCGAACAGTGCAATCGGCGTGTCGTTGACTTTTCATCAAATGTTAGGGAAGATATCTATTTCTTAATAGGATTTATCCAGACAAATCAGTTACAAAATACTGAGTTCTATTTCACATGATTATTTCTAAAAATACGGCAAAATAAAATAAAAAAAATAAAAAGTTCCTTTTTTTTAGTACAGTATCGGTCACGACTTTGTACAACAGGCTACATTACTATTATGGATGTGTGTCAATCTATATACAGCTATATGCACAACTAGAAATTGATTCCTTCTGTTACTTTGATCAGGCACATTTCGTATCAAAGTCACATTGCATGAAATTGCAAATAGTCTGGTAGAAAATGTCAATGAGTTCACCCATTATACAACCAAGACCATAAAACACGGTTGTGTTAAGCCTTCATTTCAGGGAAGGAAGCAAAGCTGGTAATATTCGCCAGATCAAGAGACGAACTTCAGTCGCCAAATGTCACTGGAACGACCATAAAGCCCATCCCACCGTGTTGTCTGCTGAGCGTGTAATACGTAGACTCAGCTGCACTTTAGCGCGCGGCTCAGTATCGATCCTAATTACATCATTTTACTTTTAGGTTAGTCGTACCCAGAAGATTTCATAATCTAAAATTGATAACTCGTGATCGATCAGATTATGATCAATATGAAGCTCATTTTGAAAGGAAACAAAGATGGTTTTAAGCGATACATGTACATGTGAAATTGTGAAGGTATATATACTTACGAGATTTCACCAAAGTTTTCTGAGTTTTGGGAAGGCGAAATGTTTTCAATTTCCCTAGACCATTACGTACTGCGCGCACGAAGCTAAAATTATGAGTGCTATATGGATAGATATGTTCGTTTTACAAAACGTTAGAAAAAAATTCACACGAGTTTTTTTCTTCTTCAAATAGCATTGCAAGCAAGGCACTATGTGGACGTGTTCATTGCTGAGTATAGGGGTCGAAGGTCAAGACATACGCCACAAGTTGTAGTCTGGTACCCTGACCCGCAACTAAATATCATATATTTATTAGCGGGTCAGGGTACCAGACTACGAGAGTTAAAGCTCTCTCTCCGTTCGGTCGCAACTCCAGGTATAGCTCGAGTGAATCAAAGTCGCCCGTATGAACCAATGAAAGTAAAAGAGAAACAGACAGCGGAATTACTTTAATATATATTGGCGATTTCAGTTCGTACCCGAGTAGATATTCCAATATTTTTTGTACAATACTGCAACCAATCACATCCATCGTTTGAAAACTGACACATGCGCAGTGCCTTTCTACTAACCGGAAGTTCAAAGGTCATAATACGTCACACAAGAGTTGAACACTGTGCGTTTGGTTGCAACTCGGGTAGCTCGAGTTCGTACCTGTTCTAGGGTACGAATCGAAGTCGTATGATAATTAATATTTTCTTTGAATGTTTTAAAATGTTGAAACCCTTGAATACATGCTGTAGTTTGATTTTCATCGCGACCCCCCCCCCCTTTTTTTTTAAATTTAATTTATTTTTAAATATCAAACAAGCAGTTTTAAATGCACTACAAAAACTCATGGACAACTATTTCCTGTGAGTTGGGTGACGACTGACAAGTATGTCATGTTTCATGATACCAGGCTCCAGTTTTGAGTTTTCTTATATTTGAGCAGTAAAGATTTGAGTAAAATCCCAGAATCAAGTCCAAGTGTCTACTTTAAACAATTGTTTCGAGAAACCCATACCAGATCATTTGATCCCAGCTTCATTGATTTGTGCATACATGTACATTTCGCAAGAGAATTCAAGTTTTATGCAAATTCTTTTCACGACTTTTATGGCTTGTCCCCCAATTTAATCTCAAATTAGCAAAACTGAATAACTTTGTCCTTTTGATGTGAAATGTTAGCATGTCGTGGATGCTTCATAATGCACGACACAATAGTTTTAATGACACACGAAACATTAGAATCAATGTGCTGATACAAGTCGGTGAGTTAAAGATAATAAAAGCTTTTTGTGCATTACAAATCAATGTTGATATAGATCCATAATATATAAAGACACATAAATAGGAGAGATACATTACAATAACTAATTAAATTTAAACACAGACACAAATATATGATCAAGGAAGGGGAATAAATTTTAATAGATGTTATTAGGTGTTGTACTCCTACTCAAGACGAATTGATAAATTTTAAATGTGAAAAATCAAGTATTGAATGGCATTGTTATACTTAAACCGTTCCAGCACATTACCTTAAAGGGGCATAGACACGTTTTGAGCTAAAAATGTTCAAATTTAAGATTTTCATTTTTAATGTTTAAAATTTCACTTAAGTTACTTCAAGTAGTCAGCAAAAATTGAGTTACAAGTGAGATACGGCACTTACAATTCTTTGTTATGTAAACAAGGTCTGTGCCATGTTTTTGTTTACATATATTGAATATGCTAATAAACGTTCCGTTTAAAACATTTTTTCCAAACCACAAGTTCATTCTGAACACAATTTAACAGTTTATAGCGTTTCTCACATCTCATTTTGTTTTAAACATGATATTTTCCGTGAAGCCATCTTTTTGTAAACAAAAACCAGGCATGAGTCTTGTTTACATCACAAAGCATTGTGAGCACTGTATCTTGCTTGTGACTCTACAACTGACATTCAAAATTTTGCTGACCATTAGAAATAACATTAAAATGCAAATTTATATGAAATTTAGCTCAAAACCTCTCCATGTCCCTTTAAAAGAACGCTATAATAAAGCCGATACCAACACATTAGATGTATAGCACACATATGCAAAAGTGGTCTTTGGGAGCAAAGTAAATGATACATGTAATATCATAGATATTCATACATTTTGCTTACTCTTTTTTTTTCAAAATGACTTCTATTTTTTCCCTCAAACATTGTCTGAGATTCTGTTCATTAGTTACATGCTTCATTTAAATTTCCTAAAAGTTCTGGTATAGCTCTACATAATATGCCGATTTTAATTTGACATAAGAAATGAATCTTATATTTTTTCGGGTGATGCAGGTATCACCGAATTTTAGACGGTAAAACTCATCAATGCGCGACGCGCATTGATGAAAAGTTTTACTGTCTAAAATCTCGGTGATAACCTGCATATCACCCGAAAAAATATAAGATTTATTTCTTATCATTTAATTTTATATTACAACAATAAAATAATGTTCATAAGGCTTTAATTGTTGTTCAGGTACGTGATCGAAGAATCACCTCAATTCTTAAAAGGTGATTTAACCAATGAGAATCGGCGCTAGGTGACCACGTGAAATAAAATTAAATGATAAAAAGTTCCAAAAACAAAATCTAGAAAATGAAAAATTAATTTTTTGTGTTTTCAATAAACCATAATTTTTAAAATTCATAATAGGAAATTGAATAATTTGGAAAAGGATATATGGATTGTAAATGTTGTTCTATATACATGGCATGCACTTGTAACGTTAATTTATAACTGTCTATATCTGTTTTTATCGTTGTTCATTCTGTTTCTTGGTGACAAAAATAAAACTATTTTTAAACATTAATGGCTATGTTATCCTTCATAGACATCAATTATACATGTATTAGTTTGCAATATATTGGCAGATGCTATACTCGTATTGATATATAAGGGAACTATATGAATTTTCTAAAATTGACAAAGGTGTGGGGAAAGTTCATGTTAACATATTATACTCTGTTACAACTATATGCGTTTTAATAGAATTATACAGAGAGAAACACAAACACACACACAAACACGTGAATCTTTTCCCCAATTGATTTCAGTACATCTATATCTATATTGATCGATGACGTGAAGTATAATTACGATTTTATTAACTATATACACAAATTTCAATTAACAAAAGGCGGAATTGATTTTGTAACAATTGTTCGTCTTTTTTAAAGGACTGTGTATGCTCGTTGTTAAATTTATGAAAAGAGAAAGTGTTTGTCCTTTATAGAAATCTATTGAGCAGTTATGACGAGGTTTAACCACTGTCCCGACATGTAACTGTGTCGTGCTGTGTTCTATACGGGAAGTGTATGTAATAGATGAAAAAGGAAACTTGTGACAAGGAAATAAAAAAAAAAAAAAAAAAAAAAA
>CAJDSM010018405.1:33002-60325 GCA_903981925.1 Ostrea lurida
CATGAACTATAGATTGAAGTACTAAAAATATCTTTAACCATTTCGTTGGTCTGCATGGTCATTACCAAATATGGAGCGATTCCAAGGTCAAAGGTTAAATTGGCTAAAGCGGTGGCACTACAAAACCGGATCAAACTAGTTGGCAACACACATGAATTTATCAGATGATGAACGCAATATAAATCAAAAGAAATATAAGAGAAAAGATTCAGTAAATGTAAACTAATATTGTCGTATAACATCTGGGAACACCGTGGGCCCTCGTTGAGTATGCTTATGGGTGAAAGATTTCGAGTTTAAACCAAACTCTGCATTGCCTGATTTGTACCTACTCTCTAGAAAAATATTATTTTCATGTTCTGCCATGGGGTAACATTTCTCATAGTCATGCGGTTAAAAAGTGCTTAATTTAATCTTTGATCTAAAAATGTACACACCAATATCCTGTCAAAATTTTAGAGTTTGCTTTGCATGTTTTGTATTTATTGAATGAAGTATACAGAATGTCTGAAAAATAAAAAAAATATTAAAAAAAAAAAAATTCAGAGTTTGATGGATATTCCTTCGCTTTTGTTGGAGGTCCGTGTTGCCCTACACTCGACTTTGTATATGTTTTTTTTTTTTATTTTTCTTACATTTAACACGATGTTAACTGCGCCTATTTAAATTGATATGAGACTGCAGACGCAGTTGCTTTGTTTCATAGCAATTGTTCAGCTGTTTTTATAAACTGATTTGACTGTGGATTACTTCATGACTCCGTGGTATCGCTACAGCAACAAAGCTCAGTGTGTACAGAGCAGTTGTATTGACAACCTTACTGTATGCAAGCGAGACTTGGAAAGTCTATCAAAGGCACACCAAGAAACTCAACCATTTCCATACAGTGTGTCTTCGAAAAATTCTCGGAGTCAGATGGCAGGATAAAATTCCGGATACCGAAATCCTTAGCCGAGCCGACATGTACAGCATTGACACTATGTTGCGCTCAAATCAACTCCGCTGGGCCGGTCATATCCGAAGAATGGAAAACAACCGTATTCCAAAACAGCTCCTGTACGGTGAACTGCAACACGGATCACGCACCAAAGGTGGCCAGAAAAAGCGCTACAAGGACACCCTCAAAGTCTCCGCCAAGCTGTTCAAAATACAACCTGGCACTTGGGAACACCTAGCCACAGACCGAAACGCTTGGCGCGCAAGCGTGAAGATGGGAGCAAAATGCCACGAGGAAAATCGTACCCTTTTAGCAATTCAAGCGAGGGCAAAACGGAAAGAGAGAGCAACATCAACACTAGCTCCATCTGGACCATCTTGTCATATTTGTGGTCGAACTTTCCATGCAAGGATTGGTCTTGTCAGCTATATCCGATCCCACAACATCAAACCAAAGATGAAATATGGTCATCTTCGACAACGAAGGACGAACTACTTCATGACTATCACCGCAATTACTCAAGCTTGTTTAGGATATATCAGTATTCAGTACTGCAGGGAATTGTTACCTCCAAAGTAAACCAAAAATATTCTGGAGATATAGAGATATTTTAAACTCTCTTGGTAAATTCTTACATGTACAGATGATATTGCCTTAATTTATATAATGATGCATGTATGTATGTGCAAACAATCATACAACTCTGTGTAAATATATTGTGCATTGTTTATACCTATATGTAAATCATTGTACAATCCTCTTGTTGCCCTTTGAGGGCTCTTAATTGGTCAATAAATTGGATTGAATTGTATAAGAGGTAAAATACTTTATACACACTCTTAAATGCACTAATAGTGAAATTGGTTTTCAAATTAATAGATGGTTGAAATGTCTTAACGACAATATAGTGAATAACTTAATATGTAATGTAAGCTATCTTATTTCATCCTACATGAACTGAATAAGTCTAAATTTTTAATTCATTTTTGACTAATTTCTCTCCGTCATCTTCTGTGCCTTATTTGTATGCTGTATGCACGGCTCACGCATTCAGAAAACAATTTTATGGCGTCATCAACCGAATTTAAATATGGAAGTGAGGACTTAGCAAACACAATTCAGTATGCTGGATCATATTCATGTAACACTAAAGGGTAGTGGCATGAACAGCTGGAAAAACAACACATGGGCCTAGTTCGATCATCAACCATAGTAGATGTCTAGTTACATGTAACTTCCGAACCATCAATTGCGCATGTGTGGCTTGCTTCCGGCTCTTCAGTGCGCATGTCTGGTTACTAAAGTTCAACATTTTGTAAACGTAGGTAGCTGTGTGGTAGACCAGACATGCGCAGTGACACCTCTTCCGTTTTGCACAAAGACAGTTCGATCGTACTATGGTTCATCTCTAGTTACTATAGTTGATGATCGAACTAGGCCATGGTATACAGTTGTATGTATGTTTCATGTGTTGAGAGTCACATGGCCAGCGCTCGGCTCGTTTCGGAAAGGAGTGTATAAAATGGACAGCATTTTGAAAACGTTTTCATTCATGCCTCTGCAACCGTACTTTTTGTATGCATTTTATTCATAGAATAGCGGTGTATTGATCATCTTTATCAGATTTATGTACGCGTAAAAATATGCTTTCGTCACGCTGTCACATGCTATGCATCATGGTCATTGAAAATGGACATGACATACAGTCTTTTGACATACATTTAAGAGAATCATATAAAATACAAACTGCCTTTGGAATATTTTCATAAATCATAGACATTGCTGTGAACTAACTGCCCTAAATGAAGAAAAAGTTAGTATAAAGCAAGAGATCGTGACCTGTTATTGTTTTGCTGAAATATATATTCGTGAAAGTAGAGCAAAGAGACATTCTCTCACATGTGGATGTGTAACAATCCTTTCACTACAGACAATATACATATGGTAAATTTAGAAGCTGAATATGAAGATAACGCACGGTTCGTGTAGTTGTTATGTATGTATATTGTGCCAATCTGAATGGACGGTTCAGAAGGTTTTCCTATTTAACTGTTTGATTCATAATTAAACCACTGCCAGTGAGGAAATCCAAAGTAACGTTGAATGAGCATTAATGACCCTCTGAATCGGCGTCATAGAGGTTGAACTGTCAGTGGCACATTGTAAATACATGTATTATTATAGGGTCGAAACTCCTCGACAAAGGAGTAGGCCAACGAAGGGTGAAAATCGGCCCTGTGCAATGACCAAAATTAAAGTGAAGAATCAACAAATCATTTTCTGAACAAATGGTAGTCCATGTATGGTAGTTTATCAGGGTGGTAAAAAATCGCGGAGTTTTACATTTGGTGTATCCAAGATCTACTGCCCTAAACATCAGGAGATACAAGTATTTGCTTAAAATCGCCACATTTCTGTGATAAAATGTCCAAATTACATATAGAGCACAGCAATTGACCTGGAATATGTTATCAAAATTTTAACTTTCCTGCTATCATATCAAAACTGACAAAAAATAAAATTGGTTCAAGTCTGTGATCTATACGATTTTTGGACATTTTATTACAAAAAATGTGGTGATCGTAAGCGAATTCTTGTATTTCGTGATCTTTCATGATGTTTGGGGCAGTAGATCTCAGATATTCCAATGTAAAACTTCAAAATTCTCACCACCCTGATAAACTATCATACATAAATAAAGACAGTTTCATTGAAATCTGGGTTTTGGGTTTGTTTGTTTGTTTGTGTGTTTTTTGGGTTCTTTTGTTTGTTGATTTAAACATATTTTATTGAATAAATCAAATGGATTGGGCAACAGGCATAGCCTATATAAGCCTTCTCCCAAATACAAAGGTCGATCATAAGAAATATTTGTTATATTTTGGAAACCAAAACGTAATGGTAATGCAATGCTTGACTCAAGTAATGGTAATATAATGCATTACTTTTAGAAAATAGAGTAATGGTAACGATAACGCCAAATTCTCGAAGTAATGGTAATGTAATGCATTACTTTTCAATGTCATTCACCCAATGTTTGATGCAGACCTGGTCCCACAATATAATACAGACAAATAGCCCGACCCACTATACATGTATACAATAAATACAATACAGTACAATCTATTGTACAGTGAAACCTCCATGCTCTGCGAAACAAGGGAGTAGGTCCACCAAAGGTGAAAATCGGCTCTGTGAAAAAAAGACACTTGATTTGACAGTTTCAACTGTATATTTTTTTTCTTTGCATACTAATTCATCCCATTTCCGATGCCACAAGACAAAGCAAACTTGGTTTTCCATTTTTTAGTGACATAAACATGAATCTTTGTTGAACGTCTATGGACTAAGAAGTCTAATTTGCAAGATACATTGTAGATTTAGACGAAATATTTACCCTACGCAGAAACAATGCACTGTCTTCTCATTATCTGTGATGTGTGATTCGCTGATACGCTTTATATCTGAATGAAGAATTTACTAATTACCCTATGATTGATGCCCATGATGAACAGAGTTATCGCCAAATTAGGCCTATCTGTGAAGTGGATAGACTTCATGCGTTGCCATCAAAACCCCCATAGAAAGAGGTTGGAGAAGACCTGAAATTTCCAAACTTTGCTTAATGACTATTAAAACCGTGAACATATATCATAATCTATATTATGGGATAGGATGTGAAGTAGCTTTATCCCAACACGCATTTTTTATGAATACATGTAGAATTAAATTCGATGGCTCTGAACATTTAGTATTTTGCCTAGACGGAATATAATGTTGCTCAGGGAAATTGTGTTTTTTGGACTATTTCGCATCAAACAGCATTTTTATTCTTTAAAAAAATGTAATTACATAGAATTATTTTCCTTACATATAATATAACATGGATGAGCTCAATTTTGTTGGACACATTTTCGTATTCAACAACATGATTATTTGTTCGGAACATTTGTACATAAAATTCTTTTCCCCAGATTGAGTATCACGTGATAACAAAATTATGTTGAAATCTCGTATCGAACAACAACTTCCGCTCGTATGAGATATCGTGCACCAATACAATGTTTTGACAAGTCCGATTTTTCCTTGCACAAAATAGTGTACAGAAATTGTGATATTTCCTTAATAGTGACAGTTCCAAATGATAGAAAAATGATTAAATGAAAATGAATAAATAAATAAAAAAGTGAATGAATAAATAAATAAATAAAATAAATAAATAATGTGGTTGAAAACAAAATATGAAGAAACTCAAGTTTTGTACTTATATTCTCTGAGAGCATGGTCGATCTGTACCCCATTTTGATTCAATCAATCAAGTGTTTAACTTGCCTATTTTAAATATAACATTTTTTTAGTAGTTGTTGTTGAATTATATGATGAAAGACTGAAGGTTCCTAACGTTGATCAGAGTAACAGAATATAACAAGTATGGGAAAATTGACATTGACATTGTTAAATGTATGTGAGGAAAGTTTGCCAGCTAATTTACAATTTTAGCTGGGTTAAAACTTTGATAAATTAGCATCTTGACATGAAGTCATATTTTGGCTGTACATGATCCTCTACGTATCATTTATCTTCTATATTTAGGTATTGTTTAATTCTCTCCACTCCTTATAAAAAAATTAATTTTATCGCACAACTCCTTTCCATCATTCAAGTTTCTGCGTTGTTGAAAAAAAAAGTTTCTCCTCTATGACAAATAAAATTTTGAAAAAAATGACAAATAAACGTTTCAAAAATGACTTCATCGGAGATTAAACTGAATCATTATGTCACAAAAATTGCATTTACGATATCAATTACTAATTGGAATAATAACTTTTATAAACGTTCCATTATAATCTTACGTCAGGTTAAGGTAAGACTCCTTTAAATGCTTGTGTTTATTTACGTGGGTGAAATATAGAAATATCTATATTGGAAGTCCCTCATCGTCAATGGCCTCGTCATACATGCCATGTGATCGTAGGACCCACGTGCCTATGTAAATAAGACCTACATAATAGATATATATGAATGTGCGAGTGCATACCGTTCAAAATTGTTATTCTAATTTATGTAAACTACGCGAAAACAAGCCCATCATCAATTTTCAGTTTCTTAACGTAGGCACAACAATCATTTGTATAATTTCCATATTTGGTATTTTACAAAGAATGTGTCTAAGGTATAGGAGTTATTATAATGAAGAAGCAGTGGGGGATCCAGGGAATTTTCAAAGGGGTGGATTTGTGACCCAAGTTTATACCTCCCATCCTCCAAAAGGGAGGGGGAGGGTGTAAATATTAACCAATTTGTTGAAAATATTCAGACAAAATGGAATACAACCCTCCTTAACCCCAGATGGATCACTGATTGGAGGTTGGTGGAAACCTATGATTGGATCGGTCGGTCTGTAGACCATGTGTTGTCCGCTCATTATCTTTTGACCCCTTCGTTTGATAGCAACCAAACTAGGTACAGGGGTTGGCCTTAGAAAGTAGATGATCCTCATTGATTGTCAAGTCACATGGCTAAAGGTCAAGGTCAAACCGCTGGTCTTAACCCAATGTATCGTCCGCTCAACATCTTTTGACCCCTTTGCTTGATAGCTACCAAACTAGGTATAGGTTCTGGCCTTAGAGAGTAGATATCACTTTTGATTTTCAAGTCACATTACCAAAGTTCAAGGTCAAACTGCTGGTCTTAACCCCATGTGTTGTTTGGCTCAACATCGTTTGATCCCTTAGCTTGATATCTACCAAACTTGGTACAAGGGGTTGTCCTTAGAAAGTAGACGGTCCTTATTGTTTTTTTTGTCAGGTCACACATAGCCAAAGGTCAAAGTCAAACTACTGATCTTAACCCCATGTGTTGTGTGGTTCAATATCATTTGACCCCTTTGCACGATGGCTACCAAACTTGGTACAGGGGCTGGCCGTAGAGAGTAGGTGATCCCTTTTGATTTTTAGGTCATTACTAAAGGTCAAGGTCAAACCGCTGGTCTTAATCCCTTGTGTTGACCGCTTAATATACATATGTAATTTGACCCTCTTTGCTTAATAGCAACCAAACTTGGTACAGGGGTTGCCTTTAGAAAGTAGATGATCCCTATTGATTTTCAGGTCACATGGCCAAATGTCAAGTCAAGGTAAAACATTTGGCCAAGGTCAAACTGATAAAAATCTGTTGTATCTGTTACTTTATTCTTGTATTAAAATTCAATATAAAAAAAATGAAATACACGTATTTTACGAGGAATTATTTCAAAAACTTTTTTGCGCATTTCTCATGCTGATTTGAAAAAAAAATATCATGATGAATCGTCTTTTCCCCTTATTTGTTTTGCTTTGTACAAAGTACCAATGTACAGGAATAGCCATTTTGAATTTTGCACCACGGAGGGTTGGAGGGGGGGTCCATGTATGTTTGAGAAAGATTTCTTGTTAGAAAAGAATATTTCACATTCATCATATATTATACTTATTAGGTTTGTTACTGACTGTCTACAGAAATATGTCGGGTTGTTCAAGTCCATAGAAGGCGAGGCGAAGCCGAGCCTTCTATGGATTTGAACAACCCGACATATTTCTGTAGACAGTCAGTAACAAACCTAATAAGTGTTTTGTTTTGTCGAGGACCAAATGTAGACAGCACAGTATGACGAAAAGTTAGTCTCAATACTAAAAATACTGAACGTCCGCCATGTTGCCGTCTATATTTTGCTACTCGCCGTCTAAAGAAATTTAGACGGCAGTCACGTGACGCGAGTCCACCATGACAGAGGCGACATTCTAGTCCAAGGCAAAACAAAGATACATCTACAGATAATGCAGGGGGTTTGCAATTGCAGTTTAAGAATGCAAATGATGATCAAATGTCTACGCTGGATGTTGTGTTCTATTCATATCCAAGGTCAAAACTGTATGGAAATTTGTTATACAATCGTAGCTCTGTTTTTTTTATCATTCTTTTGAGAAATGAAAAAAAGAAATGTCTCGCCAAAGGAAAGAACTGTTTTGAATACAGATCATATGTTTTATGTTTTTGCACGTCGATTTTTAAAATAAATTAGACTTTCGCACCTAAGGTAACAAATGAAGATCATTACTTCCCATCTGATACCATTCTATCTGTACACAATAAAACTTGATGAACTTTGATGAACTTTCATAAAATCCCTCGTAGATCAACACATCAAATTTAATATCAATGTTGAATTAATACCTTAAGCAATTCGTCTTTCTGTATACCTTTATTGACACTGCTTGGTAACGACCGCCTACCATCCTCCTCTGATGGTCTGAGTCATTGGTACTTAGCGCGGGTGGCTAGTTACTTAACACACAAACTGCAGCAGATAGCCGGGTCTCATTTGCTCAGGTACTTCCTACATTCATAAGACGGAAGAACATCTATACTATGTATTGAAGAATTTGTTATCAATAAACATACAAAGCAGGTGTACATATTTACGTCGTCTTAATTAAGGGGGATTGTTAATTGCTAACAACACTAACGATGTTTTGTAAGGAAATATTTGATAAGTATAGTGAGCATGTTATTGATAAATGTGTAGAAAACAATTAACTCTCAAACTAAAGTCAATTTACTTTCCCCTGGTTGTGTTCAATACATAACAATTCCTGCCAATAGTCTTGAGAAGTGGCAGGCATTGACGTCTTTTAGTTTAATCATTCAATGCTGCAGTCACAAACACAACAAAATAAATAAATGGATTATGTGATTCATTTGCAATTACCATGCATCACTGTAACTGTGAAATCCCTCTTTATATGAAATCCGGGTCTAAGTTTTCATGTTGGATAGCTGGTGTTTGCACAGATACATGATCTATGTATGTACATGTGCAATATTACTAATACAGATTGTCTACGGAAATAATTCCACAGAAGACGAGGCGAAGCCAAGCCTTCTGTGGACTTGAACAACCCGACATGTTTCCGTAGACAGTCAGTAGCAAGCCATCAAGTGGGTTTTTTGTAGAGGACAAAATATACACGGCATAGTATGGAAAAACGCTAGTGTCAGTGCTAAATTGAAGTAATGGCCGCTATGTTGCCGTCTAAAGAAATATAGACGGCACCCACGTGAAATTCAACCATTCTAGTCCGAGCAAATGTCTGTATATGTACCAATGTCAACCTATGTACCAATGTCAGCCTATGTATGTATACGTGTAAATGTACACTGTACAAGTGAGTCTATATGCCTGTACACTATATCTTACTTGTAACTTAATCTATTTTATGCCTGAACTCTCTCTCTCTCTCCTCCTCTCTTCTCTCTCTCTCTCCTCTCTCTCTTCTCTCTCTCTCTCTTCTCTCTCTCTCTCTCTCTCTCTCTCTCTCTCTCTCTCTCTCTCTCTATCTTAGGGACGACCTCCTCGCGAGAAACGGGACAGTTTTACATAAAAGAATGAAGGCAACGCACAATTATAAGTCTTGCAAATCTCCTAAAATAGTAAGACTGTTAAACACGACAGTACAGCAGAGGACGCATCGGTCCATTCTATCACCGCCAGAGGGCGCATTACGCAAGCTTCATTTACACTTCTGTCAACTCTAGGAATCATGTGACAATTTAATCACATGATATAAACAATTATTCTCGTTTTCTTCTGGTACCAGGTCTTTTTATAGCTCACTGGCTTTTTGATATGTACATTTTCACCATATAGCCGTTTATCTCTCATTCAAAAAGTTTTATCGTATTTATGTTTACATCAAATCTTCACGTTTACATCAAATAATGCCCTATATTCATACGCGTATTACGAATTAGTTCCAAATTCGGGATTAGAGAACAGTAATTTTAAACAATTGTACAGTTAACATTAACAATATTGCACCAAAAGTATTTCATGATATAAATAAATATTTAGTCTGTAACATAAATGATGCAATTTAGAAACTTTTTTATACAGTAACAGCAGTATGGCTACCTGATTTTCTTTTCATTTCTTTCGTGTGTATAATAGCGTTCTTTTACATGTACCAGTGAAGAACTTACAGACATCAATGAAGTTACTAGGGGGGGGGGGGTAGAGAATAAACTGTGAAATATTATTATCACATAATGCTTCGTTTTCGTATACTTCAAAAACAGACACTTATAGATTTACCTTATATGTCATAAACTTATGACTTACGCGCAAAGAATCTCTCAATCATATTTTAAAATTTCTTGAACGTAGTTCTTTTAGTTTTTGCACCTTTCGTAACCCCCCGCTGGTTAAACGACACTTTTGGAAATTGCTGACAATTGTTTGGACATATCTTGTTGTACATGTGAGAAAACAAGTTTGTTTGTTTACATTCAAATGAAGGAATGAGAATTGCCGCTAGGAAATGTTTGTTCCTATTCCTATCGGACAAGAAATAGATCACTAAAACAGTAATATATGGAGTATTTAGTTTGATATACAAGGTAGATTGATGTATACTAATTAGGTAAAACCAAATTATACTATGATTTAATGCATGCAGTTTACAGACGGAAGGACGTGCCTACCTACTGCCTATATCTACCTATCATACATATAAAAGTCCTATGAATAACAAAAAGTCCTATGAATAAGTTGTGAATTCAATTACAATATGTACGTTATGATTTGTTGACAGAGGACGACTAAGCGATTTGATAATACAAAACTCATTCTTTGAGAAATGTAAATCTAAAGTGTATAGAATTTTTACTGCATAATATTCACAAAAATTACATGTATCAAAATGTGCGCTTTTGACACATGGGATTGTGTTGAAGCGAAGTGACACACACTATATAAAACGTAGAATAGACAAGGGTGACCGACATCCCACAAATGATGTCTTCCTATGGCCCTCACCGTAAAATTTAGAATGCATTCAATTCAATTCATTTATTCACTCAAAACCAGATCACTGGTACATGAGGTACAAACAAAAATATTCATATAAAAGTATCATTACAAGTAAGGGTCACATAACATATATACAAGTATGTGCTGAAAACAAATAAGCATATAACTAGGTATAAGTGCATTATGTACTTACAGCCACGATTTACTATCTGCGCATGTTTAATTAGTAGGGCCACGAGAAAGACAATTAAACAATGCTAATTATAAAATTATTTAAAGTGAGGGAAGGTAGCAGGCAAGAGACAGCAGTAGACAAAGATTGTTAATTTGTGGAGATGATAGGGGATACGGTCGTTGAAGGTTTTCTGTGAACCAATATAGTCCAATCCTAGCTGTCTCACCGCCAAAATAGATCCGCATAAATATCATTACATTGAATATAAACGGTGAAATTCTGTCTTGAGAATTCGTAACTTAAAAAAAAAAAAATCTGAAATACTAGTATGCAGTAACCAAACAGATAACTCCATGACAGGTCGAGATTGGATTTTTCGCTGTAAAATGATTTACAGTTGTTTAATGATCAGTGTGTGTGTCGATGGATACAATTAATGTCATGTACATTTGTTATATTAATGCACTTGTAACCAACTTCCTGAGATAAACTTTCATCATTTCAGTTACGACTATTCATTCATTCAATTTCTTATCATGCATGCATTCATTTTGTTAAGGAGATGAAAACAATAGTGAAAGTGAGTAGTCATGGGGGTGGATATGTTGGTTGGTTAACTCCTGAGCAGCTAATTGTTACATGCAAGAGCATAGTAACAAACCTAGTTAAGTTTCATTAATAACTTTCATGTCACAGATCATAAATTCCTGTTAGAACATATACTCCAACTCAATTAAGACTGTCACTCATTTTTCATATTTAGTACACATGTTCTCCACATAACACAAAAATGGTTGTACATAATTACAAAATTATTCAAATATTGCCAAAAGTTAATCAAAATGTTTTTGGATAATAGTTAACTATTTTTAGTTGTGATTAATATATGTCAAATGACACACTTTGCTTGGCTCTAGGTAAATGTGGTGTAGGTGTCGCGGTTTTCATGTGTCATCCCTCCGCTCCTAAGCAGGTAATGTAGCGGCAAAAATAATAGCTGACTGGGACCGAGTAATGTTTCCGGCATATTGTAGCAATATTACCTTCGGATATCAGCGCGTTCTCTGATCCTTCCGTTTTCTTATTGGAAAAAATACAGAAAAGTAGGTAAATTGGTTTTGAAAATTCCATAAAATATCTGTAGATCAATAAAGTAATATCAAAATGTAAACTTGATGTATATCAAAAGTTGAATACGAGAATGCATGGCGGATTAGCAAATTGATGTTATCAATTAATTTTTAAACGAGAGTTCTGTGTTCGTTATGATACACAGCTGTCGATGGATAATATATATGATTTCGAACTTGCTGTTTCTCATCAAATGGTATTGAATATCAAAAGAAAACACCCCTCTAATGGCGCGCTCCGTAAGCTAATGGAGATACAGTACATCAATTATATAATTATTATCACCTTGGTGGTGTGACAGCGAATACACAGGAAGGGAACTCCCGGAGGGATACATGAATTTACTGAACATCTACAAATCAATGCAATGTACTCTTATAGTACATCTACATTACCATTTTACCAATATTTTCATTATTGGGTACTGATTCATTAGATATGCAACGTACGATAAACCCCCTCAATATATAAACCCCTTCAATATAGAGTCTTCTGTACACAAGTTTGTCATCTTTCAAAATCTGCATACAATTCGTATTCAATTACGCAAGAACAAAAAAAAAATAAAAAAAAAAATAGAAGTTTGAAGCATATAAACATTTTCTAACATTCCTCAGAGAATTTCTAAGATTTAATACATTTTCAATATATGATCATATTAGCCCTGCTCACGAGCGTGAACCTCTGACCCTGGAGCCACTGATTTCATAATTTAAGTAGAGGGTATCATGGACATCATTTAGTTTTTCTCAAATATATATGGGAGTAGAGAAGAATATTTTCTACAAGATTTAATACATTTTCACTATAGGCTTATGTTGCCCCCCCCCCCCCCCCCCTATAGGGCCTAAATCCCAAACCCTAAGGCTATGAATTTCAAAATTTTGATGAAAGCTTTCATGGAAATCATAATCATGCATTTAGTTTTTCTCACATATTTACATGTATGGGAGCAGAGAAGAAGACTTTCTATGATTCAGCACATTTTCACTATATGGCCATGTTGGTTCCACTCTAGGGTTTGAAGCTCTGACCCATGGGCTACGAATTTTACAACTTTGATAGAGGCCTTCATGTACATCATAATCATGCGTCTAGTTTTTCTCACTGATATATAAAAGTAGAGAGGAAGATTTTCTAAGTTATAATACATGGACATGTTTTACTATACGTTCGAATTGGTCCCTCCCTGGGGCCTAAACCTCAGATTCAGGGACCATGAATATAACAATTTGATAGAGTCCTTTATGGATATCATAATCAAATATTTAGTTTTTCTCAAATATTTGTGGGAGCTGAGAGCATTTTCTAAGATTCAATACATTATTTTTTACTATATGTTTATATTGGCCCCGCTCTAGGACCTGCACCTCTGACTCATGGACCATGAAATTCACACTTTTGATAGATATTTCCACGGACATCAAAACTATACTTTTTGCACCAGCCTATTACCAAAATCCATACCCCTTGGAATGGCTGGGATCATAAAATTTTCGATTTTGGTTAAAGGTTACCTGCTCATTCTAAAAATCCATTTAGTTTCAAATCAAGAATACTAAAACGATGAGTTTTCCCCAAATGTTTTACATATAAATACTATATACCAATGTTTGGCCCCACCCTGGAGCCAGAACCCGTACCCCAGGGATCATTACAATTTTGGTAGAGACCTTCCTGCTTTATATCACTATGCTTAAAAATTAGTTTTCTTACATGTTTTTGACAATTAGTCAATTCCCCCACAAGAGGCGTAGAATTAACAATATATGTTCCCCTTGTCTCAGAGATGCTTCATATCAAATTTGAAAAGAATTGGAAGGGTAATTATCAAGAAGTTAAAAATGTTCAATTGTTATATAACACACATTGCGTGGCGGACGATGCACTCACGTCAAGAGCAAATGGGAGAAAAAAATCATACCCAAAAGATATTTCTTTTCTATGTATGCAGCATCGTTGCAAACCACAGGCTAATCACAAAATCATGTGGAATGTGAAATAGAATGAAACAATAACACGTGGTTTGCGACGATGTGCATTAACTAGTATCACAAATATCAACAAAAACAAAAAGAGTCAATCGCCACTTGTAAAATTGGTATCTCATATCTCTGTTTCTGGTGTCTGGTGTCTCGTTTCTACACCCCCCCCAAATGAAATGCGATCGCCACGTGTACTCGATAAACTACTGATAGATAGGAGGGTAAACAACTTATACGATAATATGGCAAAAAGTACCGAGTTAAATTGTTTACAGGAGAAATATAACGTCTGTTTGGCACGTAAATTAGCCAATGTTTCTGATGAAATTGATTTCTTTCTTTCCTTTTATTGCAGACTTCTGTTAATCAAATTGAGAAAGCTTAGAGATATATTTTATGCCAGTTGCAGCTGACAATATTACGGTGTTTATTTCTTTCCTATATTTAAGGTTGTACACAAGATTATGACGAGACGTGATATTTAACATGAACTCGCATCTGATGCCATCAAAGACAAAAAAAGACAGAAATAGAATAGGCGCAGAGGAAAACTAAGAGGACATGTGACAGTCTACAAGAGAATGTTGACCTTGGGGAGTGTAGATATCTATGTATCACTAACATGGGTGTTTATCAAAGAAAAATAGATAAATTAATGAAACTGCAGCATGTGATGTGTAGCAGTTGGGATTCGACCTTGGGCAGTGCACGCTGTTACCGTACTTAAGTGAATAGTTATATTGATCATCATGGAAAATATCGATGATTATAAAATCGAATTTCACCTCATCATTTAGAAGTAGGTCCTATATTTTTTTAATTAGTGCCCTATTTCATTAAACATTTCATTGTACATGCATATAATGAATCATTTCTGTGAACACTGCTTTGTTTTGCTGGAATTTTGCTTTTATTCATAACAGAAAAGACGAATGAAATTGCAATTTAGATAGAAATAATTTGAAAGCTGGTAAACATTACTACGTGTTGAAATATTAAAATCCACAACACACTCAAATAGCAATACATGTTAGCAAAATAAAAAAAGATAAAAAAATAAAATGTTTTTTTCTTCTTTTTTTTTTAAATGAAAAAAAGCTTTTCAACAATGAAAACAAGAAGTTTTGTGCTTGCTTGGAAAAAAATATTTTTGAAAACAGTACAAGAACAAATGTTTAATTATGTATATTGAAAGTACAACTTGTTTGTAATATTACTATAAGGCATAATGTAGCCTATTTATTATTTATTTTAAGGTGCATTTATCCTGTACATTTGCATCAATGTAAATGACACTTTTGTACCTCATTCTGAATTACTATTGTGTGTAAAAACGTGCTTCTGGGGCCCTTGATTGGTTAATAAGCAACTACTGGGCCCTCTAATGAACATTTAAATGCATTGCATTTTGTAAAACATTGCGCCCATTTAGAAGTGCTCATTCTGCAATCAATACGAGATAGAGGACGATGCCATTTGTTCGGAGCAAGATGGAGTTGGTTGAAATAATTCATTTGTGCCAAAACATGCGGGTTAGTTGAGGGCATCATTAATCAAGCCTAGTGACGTCATCCAATTGATAAATGTCGACATTTAATTGAAAAATGCGTTAGCATTGGCGAATTAATTGTCGATTTTAAGATTGCTCCAAAAACCGTTGAGATATATAGATCTATAGTAAATTTTGAAACTGAATTTGCCTTCGTTATATAGAAACGAAATTCCCACTCGTTCCTGATTACATTAACGAAAACCAATGCTTCGGGTCAACATAAGACTACAATAAAAACGCTGATTTAGACGATAAGTTTCTCAAATATCACTCTGACTTTCAAATTTTAATCTATTTCTCGCTTTAAGTGAGGGTATATAGACGTTTTAAAGAACACATTTGTCTAGAGATGACGATAGCGAATAGAACTGCCTGTGACTTCATCAATTTGCGAGTACAAACCATTAGTCAATGCAATTAACTGATTATGTGTTGTAATGGTGCAAGACCGTACAAAGAAGTGAGAATCTTATACCTAAATGATTACCTCTAGTGCAACCCCGTGTATGGTAGATGCTCTTTCATGCACTCTAAAGCCCATACGCGTGCAAATCCGTAGGCGCCATTCCTTAACGTACAAAATTTACTCACTTTGCATATCCTACTGTAATCCTACTACAGTATGATCCATAAGATCTTACTTTAATAAGATTTCTTTCTATCATAAAACTATATGAATTTCTTACTATTCAACAATTTTCATAGCATCTCGATTTTTCGGATGAGACCTTAGGCCCGACTGTCAATATCGTCATGCAAGTGCTGACAGGCCATTCAATAACATGCATCAGCTATAAACTTTCATTATCTTTTTTTCTTTCCAAATTTAGCATCCTGCTGCGAGATTGCTCACATTTCGTGACTTTCTTTGTGATTATTTACAAATATACAATCCTATTGGTTTGTGATCTGCATAACAAATGTGAACTAATTTCAGATATGCACGTGTAGAATATTGAACAGGTACCAGGAAATGACCTTTTGTCTGCTACACGATACAGACTAGGATCAATGGTTTGTCCGAAGTGGTAAAATCTTTAAATATGTTGATTATGTTAAAATATTCAACGTTTAGTGTATATATACTGTTGATTGATTAATACTTTTTTTTTTATCTCCGCAACCAGAAAACTGTGACATTCTATGCACGTATGTAATGAAACATACATCGTATTACTGCATTAAAAGAGGCGGGAATCTATTAAATATTCTACATATATACATTTTATGGGTTAGTATGAATATTATCTAATCAAATCATAGTATAACACTGTCACAATTTTGAATTGGAAAAGCATCCATATCATATATTGTTCAACAGGGCTGGAAGCGTCAGGATGTACAGTTTTTATTTCTGTCTAACGTTTGAAAAATCACATCCATTCTTTGTCATTCTAACCATACATGCTATGTACAGTAACTGGCCGTAAGTGAGTCATCATTTCATTTTTCCACTATATATTTCATTGAAAACACCATTTTTGTAATAGTCTATTGTGATTTGAATTTGGTTTCAATTTTCACAATTTTTTCACATATTATTCAAAATTGTCGAAATTTTCTTTTCCTATGATTCTGTCATGATCTGAGAAAATCGTTTATGAAATCATCACGGTAAAATTTTTAACCTCAAAATACTATTATTTCTTAACAAGTCTATTCCGTAAAATTTCAATTCTGCATTTGGCCTGCGATTTCACCGCAACACCAAATGATAACATTATTTGAAATCATTTGAAGAAACTACAAACAATTCTGCATTTTTTGATATCATATCCATAAAAAATGAGCTATAATGAATGCTGCAATAAGTCTTTTCAAAAAGGCACTTTTCAATGAAATATATAGTGAAAAAGTAGTACTTAGTAGTTTAATTCAGGTAAAAATCAATGATAGATACAGGGTCTTATATCACAAATAGGTCAAACAATAGAAGCATAGTCATAAAAATAATGTTCCATATCAATATGATAGTAAAATGTTATGATGACTCACTTATGGCCAGTTACAGTATATAAACTATTTAAAGATATATGTATTTGTATATATAATTTTAGTAGCACAAAAACAAAAATTTTGGACACGTTGACAAGGCCACTCTATGTAATTGATACACAAAGAAAAACAACTCCCTAGAGTGAATGTGTCTTGATTGCTTAGCTTTTGTACTTCGTTACACTCATGTTTATGGTGAAATGCTACAAAGACTTCAGTATCTACATATACTCCACCTCAAAACTGTAATAAATGCACCTCTTGGCTGTGGTGTTAACCATCTTGACAAAATTTAATGGATCTCCATCAACTTGACCAAGTCAGCCATCTTGACAAGTGGATCATCACCGTATGTCTTAGTCAGCCACTGTAACAAGTGGATAGTGGACTATCACCATGCCTGCGTTGGTCAGCCATCTTGATAAGTGGAAAGTGGACCATTATAATGTCTGTGTAGATCAACCATCTTGACAAGTGGACCATCTTGGTCCGCCATCTTAACAAGTGGAAAGTGGACCATCACCATGTCTGTCTTGGTCGCGGCCATCTTGACAATGGGCAATCACCATCACTAAATCTGTGTTGGTCAGATGTATTGGTTTTCTAGCAATTGTTGTAAGGTGAACAAGTATAACCTAGCTCAATACATTAGTGTATTCATTATTTACATCCTCTTAAGACATAAACCGGTTTGCATGCTGTGACGAGGATAATCATGATACAATGCAAAAGGCAGACCTCTTTTTAAAAGTATTGCATGACGCATGCTGCTATGAACGCATGTCTTTTTTTGTAGCGGACTGGGAAGATATTAAAAACGCCATGTATGTAAATACATCCTTTGTTTTCCCATACGTCAAATCAAATAGTATGTTGGGCTTAATTATGATAAATTGGCAGAATTGATATGCATATTTTTAATTGAACGTGATCCTTTTAGTTTTAATTCTTGCATCTCTATTTCTTCTTATTATTAAGTGACATTTGGGAGTTAAACGTAGCGTATTTGTGGTACCAATTTTAAACTATGGTCTTTTTGTTCGTACATGTAAATGGAAATTAATATGAATTCTTTCGTCCATTTGGGCAATAAAAAAGAAAAGGAAATACATTTTTTTTTCTTCACGGTTGTCAGAAATCCAGTGTATATATAAAATACGAACACAAAGCACATATGTACATATATTATTAGGAATAAGATTGTGCGTGGACATTTAGACGATTCAATACGCCACGAGCAGGAAAATACTGGTACACACACACAGACTACTATATATATAATATATATATATATATATATATATATATATATACTAATATATATAATATATATATATATATAATATAATATATATATATATACACATAGCAAATAAAATGCATACGTCGAATAAATATAAGCAAACAATGCAGTGTTACCTTTGCGGGTTGCGAAAATGACTTTCTTTTGAGCGATTGCGGGCTTTGCACTGATTTTTATTTCATTCTAGATTTTCTCGTGTATTTTCTGAGAATATGAGTTATTAAATGTAAATTTATACATGTAACATAAACAAGGTCATATGATTTGAATATGCGATTATGACATGGTATATTATGGCAAGTAATTTTACGACATGTATTTATTAGGAATACAAAGTACATGTATCTCCTAATTCAAAGACATGTCTCTTACTCTTACAGAGATCTACGTGTAGCTGTTTAAGGTGGCCCACAGCACTAAAAAATATTTCATGATTCGTTTAAACACCTTTCATGCAGCATGGTTTCACCATCGAAAAAGTAATTCAAGCTCTCAATTATTTTATATGAATTTTATACATGTATATCTTTTTCAACTACAGAAATATCTCTTTCATGTAGAGAAGTGTCTCTTTTAACTTTGAAATTTGAAAGATAGGCATCCAAAGGACATAGAAGCTCTCTCTCTCTCTCTCTCTCTCTCTCTCTCTCTCTCTCTCTTCTCTCTCTCTTCTCTCTCTCCTCTCTCTCTCTCTCTCTCTCTCTCTCTCTCTCTCTCTCTCTCTCTTCTTCTCTCTCTCTCTCTCTTTTTCATTTTGGTTGAATATGTACACGGAATGCTTTCCAAAGTGAAAGCCTACAAAAATCGTCCAAAAAAATCAGACACAGGAGAATCTACCAGTAAATAAAACTATTTTATGAATCCAAACTTGTTAATAACAAGTCACTGAAGCAATTTCTGGCTATTTTAGTTATGGTGATTCAAAATAGATACATTTAGTAATTTAGTTCAATTTGATGTGGTAATATTAGTTAATTTACATGCACATTTGATGTCCCTGCGATATTCATAAATACATTTAAGGACAGTAGATTATTCATTTATTATTATTTTTTTTTTACTTTATCCTTATTTCTCCTTGTTTATCGTGGGAAAGTAAACATAATGACGTAATCATCGTACCACTAACGGCAAGTGTTTAGTGTACTAGTCCCTGGACAACAACCTCCTCGAACTTTCCCGCCATTTTTTGTATTATTACTTGTGCGTCACATAAATGGCGGCGGTCAGTAACTGTATTCAAATGGGAAACTATATCTCTTTACAATGAAAAGTTGGTAAAGATATTTCCACCTGAAAATCTGTGAGAGTGAAAATATGTGATACTAATTGTGGTTTGAAAGATAAAAGTTTGGAAAGCCAAGGACAATAAAAAAAAATTATAGAAAAGTCTAAATCGGAAGCCAATGGCCAGTAAAGGAGAAGAGCTTTGCATGAGGGAGATGTACTCGTTTCAGAAATTTCCAATGTTTTGTAACGTTATATGGAATTATATTTCATATCAAATCGTGACCTGTAGTAAGATATCGACTAACTGGGCTTATGATACCCTCGGGAACGGACGAACCATCCAACAACAATGATATCCACGCATAAATGAAAATATGTGATTCTAATTTTGGTGCACCGTATGCGACACATTTCGGAGAGAGAGATATATATCCGTAAAGGAGAGATATTTGGATATATCAAAATTAAAGAAATATTTTCTATATTTAAGAGGATTTTTTCTAACTTGAAAAGATAAATTTCTTCACACCTAGATTGAAAGTAAAGAGATATATCTTTTTTTTTTGAAAAGCTTGCTATTATAATACATGCATTTTGTGCATGACTGTGAACGTGACAGAAATCAAGCAGACTATTGTAGAGGTCACAATTTCGAAAAGGGGCTACAGACTAAACAAAGTGGGTGGCACAGCGATTTCACGCGACAAATAATGACAACAGCTACATGACGTAGTATAACACAACAAAACGGCGATGCACGTGTGCGACCCTCTCCGTCAAGATATACTTCAAATGCGTATATATACGGTCAGCTCATGGTTAGTTATCAAACGTAGGTTACTTGTTTTAGAAACAGTAGACAAGAGAAAGGAATTACCAATAATAGCATCTAAACTAAAACGGACAGTGAATAAAAATGTTAATTGTACGTTTTAAAATTACTTTATGTTTTCATTTGCAGGATAAAACAATATGCACTATTCTACAGAATAAAATAAAGCCCATCCCACGCTTAGAACACACTTCCAGCATTCAAAATTTGGTATTCGAAAACATTTTAAACCTGGTAAAATGAATGACTAAACAAACACAAATAAAAGGGACAGTGAATAAAATTGTCAAATGAAATCAGTGTCACAGTAGTGTTAGAGGTAGACATTTATAAAAAGAATTTATCAATAAAACAGAAACTCACATGTGTAACATACAAACTTTTCGGCAATGCACGCAGTCATAACTCCAGAACAAATAGGTCTCATTTAATGTACTTCTACCCTTCATTTTGAAACAAAAACAACCGTGAAAGCTAAGTTTAGAGAACTTTATATTTTTTAGAAGAATCTACCTAAAAGCCTACATTCTTTTTAATTTCTGATGTACGTTATTTCATTGATGTAAGAACGGTGAAGATCAATCTCAAGATCTACCAGTGACAAGGAGGAGAAAGCATCCTCTGTTGACCGGCCACTCCCGCCTTGAGTTGTTTATATTGATCAGGTAAACGGAGCAATCTGTAGTCAAACTTATTGTTTAAAGAACGACTCATAATTGGTATGAAACACATCAGACGGCATTTGACCTAATGGCAGGTTGTGTGGGCAAACTAGATCGTTATAACGACCATAGAATTTGCGAAATGGTGACTTTAAACATGACTTTGAAACCCCTGTAACATCAACTTGTTTGTCAGTTGCTTGTCTTGATTTAAAAACTGATCATTCGCAGAACAAGCTCTTGCTTATCGATCAGCTGAGAGAAATGAACACCATTTGCAGGTGATGATGGAATGTTGCTACATGAATATGGGAAGTTGACGATGGAAAAGATAACAATCATCCCGTTTTTTCATGAAGTTCAGTGGTTAGTTTGTTGTTTATTCCTATGTTCAATAAGTATCTAAATAAGAAGCAGACCCTCTGGTATATTTTACTTCGAGTTCACTGGGATATATTGAATCGACATAAGAATGAAAATGATTATTAATGTTAGACAAAACGTCGTCGGTGTATCAAAATATTGAGTTAAAGGATTGAGCTAGAGATCTTTTTGATCTCCTGTTTAAGCTTTTGAATAATTATGCCTTGTAAGAATATAAAACATGTCGGCTAACAAAGGAGCACAATTCGAGTCCATGGGAATTCCAAAATATTGTTGGACGACCTGATCACGAAAGACTACAAATATATTGTCAATGAGGAACTCCAGCACCGTTTTTGTATCAACTTCAGAGTACTCGTGCATGGAATTAGAGTGGAGTTTTATGAATGCCTGATCACCAGGTATGAATTTTTCGTTTTTCTATTTTTGTTGAAAAAGCAACTGTCTGTAATATCACAAAGTTTAGTTTTTGTTTTATCGTGAAGAATGGTCGTGTAAAGTGTTATAAAGTCAATCTTATACGGTTACCAATTTTAATGCACCCAAGAATGCGCATTTCGACAAAGTATGCTCAATCGAAATGTTTAATATAGATCTACAGGTTTTTCTTCATCCGTTTTAATGTTGTTGATTTGAGAGAAAAAAAATGGGATTTCAAATTTACTAGTTCTTTAGAATTTTTCAGATTCCACATTTGATTTACACCAGATTCCACATTTGATTTACACCACTTCTGGCACATGTTGTTGCACAATACGTCTGAAGTTGCTCCTTCACAGCTGTCAATATTTTTGTGAGGAGTCAGTGAAGACAAGGGCTTGGTGGAACATTTATTCACAGGATCCAGCAATGTACTAGCATCTTTGTAACGTTTTTGTGAAGTTTTGGAACAGTAACTCATATTTATCCGTCCCATTGACAGGGATGTCAAATGTGGTTAAAAATGAAGCATGAAGGATTTCATATTGTAAAAGACTAGTAAGTACCATTATCAAGTGGTTTAACTTATATTTATATCATAAATAAAGATAATGTAGTAAAATTGAACTTTTTTATAAATAGGTATTCAAATCATCAAAAGCTGAGGACTAGATGGCATTTTATAAATACGCAGTGCATATTACTGAAATTGTTTTAACATTCGCTATATGTATGTTAATATCATGTTTTATAGATCAGAGTTCACCATAATAAACCTTAAATTACCCGTCGTGAATAATTGAGGCTGTCAAATGACACACTAATATTGACATATAAAATTGGTAAGCTGTACATGCAAGCCATGACTAAGGTCGCAACACCTGCATCACAAAGAAGCAGCAAAGATACTAGCTGACACAAAACGGATAATGTTTCCGGCATATCGTCTACTATTACCCCCAGGGTATGAAATTCCTCCTAGACATTTCCGTTTGCATAACAAAAGTAGGTAAATGGGTTATACATCGAACATGGGGATCACTTCAGTTTCACAAGACGAGCGAGTGGAGGATTTTTTTAAGGGGAGGGCATGTGTTATAAACTGCAAAATGTTTTCCTGAAACATGATATGACTGGTTTTTAGTTCACCTGAGCCGAAGGCTCAAGTGAGCTTTTCTGATCAAAATTTTTCCGTTGTCTGTCGTTCGTCGTCGTCTTGGCGTCGTCGTCGTTTTCGTAAAATTTTTCACATTTTCAAACTTCTCTTCTCATAGAAACACTCTTGTTGCAATCGCTGGCTCCATCTAATTCCACAGAAAACACAGGCTGGGTGACCACAAATTCAATTACATACCTCTCCCGAAAAGATGATAGTGGGTGACCTCATCACAATTTTCTCGTTTTAAGGGTGGTAATAGGAGGCTTCCAATTTATGTGGGTATCCAGGCCAACTCAATTCAATGAGGAGAACGCATAAAGTCACCGTAAATGCATACAAAAAGAGGAGAATTAGAGGTCACGAAGAGATTGTCAGTCTATATATAAAAATAAATCTTGGCTTCTCGATAGAACCACTGGGTCCAGGAAAGTCTGACAATTTATTGTGTGAAGCTTCAACTGATATTATATAGCGTGAGCTTATTTCAAGTTTCGTTCTCAAAAGAATCCACTTGCGCCATAGGAGACACACCCAGGCTGAAATTATTATGGAAGGCTTCCTGATATATAGGAGATTCGAAGTTTTTACGTGTCAAATCATGACCCCCGGGGTACGATAGGGCCACAAATAGGGGATCAAAGTTTTACATGCAGATATATAGAGAAAATCTTTAAAATCTTCTTCTCAGAACCACTGGGCCAGGAAAGCTGAAATTTATATAAAATCTTCCTGATATAGTGGAGATTCAAGTTTGTTCAATCATGACCCTCGGGGTATGATAAGGCCCCAATACGGGATCAAAGTTTTACATGCAGATATATAGAGAAATTCTTTAAAAATCTTTTTCATTGAACCAGAAGAGGTGGATGTTTACCTGAAAGCTTCCTGATATGGAGTAGATTTAAGTTGGTTCAGATAATGCCTTCCACCCGACATAGTTAGATTTAGTCCACAGTGGTACATTCTAAATCCCAGACTACTGCTCTTCTTAGTGAAGCAGCTGTGCTCAGGTGAGCGATGTGGCCCTTGGGCCTCTTGTTTCCATCTTGATGTGGAATTGAATGGGTGCATCTAAATACATGAATTTTTATAACATTTACAAATCAAGATAAAAAAGAGGGACGGGTTAACAGTGTGCTAGTGCGTATGAATACAACGTGAAATACCTGTAAGTGAATAGTGTTTAGGATATTATGTAAATGATGACTTAATCTGTTCGTTTACAAAGAAATAGTAAAAAATGCTATTCATCTTATTTCAGAGGGGAATAAATGAAAGTCATAAATAACATGCAATTTTTATGGACCAAAAATTCACAGAGGTGGTTTTTATTCTATTTGTTTTTATCTGTTTCATTTCCAATGAAGTGCACTCTTACTTCATGATATTCAACATTCTTTTGGATGACACGATTTCCGTCGTTACCTTAAACTAGTCATAGATCGGGCCAGTCTTCGTGATAAATATACATTTAGTTGCAATCACCTGTTTATTAAACAGTGCTGCTAAACAATTTATTGCAGTAAGGCATTTCGTTAATGTCGAACAGATTCTTGGTGATATCTGAGATGACAGTCACTTGATTAGGTTTATTTATAGAGAAATTCAATGTTTTATGCTGGTACGTGATATAAAACAGTGAATACGTTTCAGGGACGGATTAAGAAAATGTTGAAAAAAGGGGGAAATGTACATATTATATATATCTTATGCCTATTGAAGTGTGGTGGTGTTGGGGGAAATTGATAGCAAAGGACTATTTTTTTTTTCAAAATGGGAGTTGCAACCCATGACCAAACACCACGACGGAAAAGAGAGAAAACAGATTATGACAAACTTACACCTTACTATATGTATCATATATAAATGGACATCCCATCAATATCTCTCTAATTATTTTTAAGTTTACGGGATGACATTAATTTCTCCATCGTCACCTTACTGCATTCAGTGTATTTGATCAACATATGTCATTATCACCTGCATAATATAAACATTTTAAAAATGTTGTTTATATGAAATGATTCAATACGTATATATGTTCTGTATGCAACTGTTCCTTTTAAGAACAACACAATTAAACCGATACAGACTACTAACAAATGCGTTTATACAGGGGTTTCAACAACCAACTTCGTTTCCAAGTCAGCATTTCGTAAATGGTCGTTATGGGGATCTTGGTAGCTCTACAGCCCAGTTGCTATGTACTATGTTACTAGCTTGAAATACGGATATGTGTTAATTAGAAATTCATATTAAAATTAAGGATTATCTCCCTCAGGCATAGCTCTGATCCTTCGAAGTATTTGGCCCCAATCTTTTGGCACTACATTGATCACTTTTATAAAGTTTTACTTTCATGTTTCGGATTTCCAACATTTCGGTTCGAGCATCACTGAAGAGACATAATTTGTCGAAATGCGCATCTGGTGCATAAAAATTGGTGGTGCTGTCACCGTATATGATTTATATTGCAAGTATAGCCTTTTGGACCGTGGGTGCTATTTGACGTGTATCGTGCATATAGTAGGCCGTTCTTTATTGCCATTTCCTTAATTGAAGCGGGATACTTACTCCTCCTGGATGCTGGTCTCCGACGGTCTCGTACGTGTCCCTCTGGCGTGCGTTTTGGTTTATAGACAAAGAGGAATAACTCGTAAAAACATTGACACGCGGAGACAACAAAATCATCAGAGCTCTCTTTTTCATAAATACACTAATATAAGATTCAAAGTGTCAATTTAATTCATTTTAGATAAATAATAATGAATTTGTCATTAACTTGCTGTGAATTAGATACAGGATTTGCATATTTGTGAAAATAATTAAAAAAACAAAAGAATCAATCATAGATTACTATTCAACGAAAAAAACCCACTCATAGCACAGAAGAGCTTCTACATCCACGGGCAGAAGCGATGCGCGCATCGACTCAAATCGGTTCAATACCCCCTCATCAAGACTTTACTTAGACGTTACGTCCCTTTGATCAGCATTTTGCGGACAAAAAACTCGTATTTCCTTTAGTTGGCCTTGTAATTTTCGGTTCTGTTAACTTTGATCTTGAATATATCATTTGAGTAAACTACGATAATGCCCCAGGTGGAGCAAGCCCACCAAACACTAGTATGCAACGCTTAATATTTCCTATTAATTCTATTGTAACCTCTTTCATGAAGCGAAATCTGACTTTTTGCCGATTGACCTGGGCTGACCCCCAAAGACGTAACTCGCGGTGAAGTGTGATACGTTCTTCATCAACTACTGACCAGGCTCAAGAACCATCAAACTGAGTAGACTATAAGTTAAAAATTTCAAAAATCACGGCTAACTTGAAAAATAATTTTCATAAACAAATTGAAATTTAGTATATGTTCATATTTATTCTGTTTAAAATCCCTGCATGCTTTTAAACATCTTTGCCTATAAATCTTAAGAATACAAGTCATAGAAAATTTAACTGTAAGTATATTCTCAGTTTATGGTCTTGGCCTTAAAAAAAGTTTTCATGATCAACATACAATGCAATATCCACTTCTTACCTGAAAATTTCTTTTAAAAGTATCGAATCGCCTACTGAGATAACTCATCTTAAACTCTATCTTATTTAATTTGTGAGTGGGACACTGGTGGCCCAAGGAGAGTCAAGCATATAATGTACAGAAAGAACCCAAAACACCAAATGCGGGACCCAGTGCAATGATAAAAATA
>CAJDSM010018414.1:238-15890 GCA_903981925.1 Ostrea lurida
GATACGCCCATCAGACATGATGGTTTTGACAGTGAGACAAATGATCAGATTCCCTTTTCTAGGATGATGCAACAACCTTGTGGTTTTGCATTCTCACCAGGACCTAGCCTATTTTCATCAACTAGTAATTCAGCTGTGCCAGGATTTAGCGGAATTTCACTAACATGTCATCCAGCTTCAACAACTTTAGCAGTATATAGCCCAAGTTCTCCGTGTTATAGCCCAGCCTCTCCAAGTTATAGCCCAACTTCTCCAAGTTACAAACCAACTGCACCAAGTTATAGCCCAACCGCCCCAAGTTATAGCCCAACCTCTCCAAGTTATAGCCCAACTTCTCCAAGTTATAACCCAACTGCACCAAGTTATAGACCAACTGCTCCAAGTTATAGACAAGCTGCTTCAAGTTATAGACCAACTGCTCCAAGTTATACAACCCAACTGTATACCATGCATAAGTGTCATAACCAAGCTCTCCAATTATAACCCACCTGCTCCAAGATATAGACCACGGCTCCAATTATAGACCAGCTGCAAGTATAACCGCTCTAATATATAGACAACTCTCCAAATTTAGACCAGCTGCTCAAATTATAAACCCACCTGCTACCAAGATATAGACAAAGCTGCTCCAAATTTAGACCAGCGCTCCAATATAAAAACCCACTTGCTCAAGTATAGAACCAGCTTGCCCAGTTATAGACCACAGCTGCTCCAATTATAACCAGTGCTCAAGTTATGACTCACGTGTCCGCAAGTTATATACAACTGCTCCTTAGACAGTCCAATGAACCTTTTAACCAACTGCTCCAATTTCAGATCTCATATAGACTCCAAAATAATTCAAACAGTTGTTTGATGACTAGATAGGACCAAGGTAAGAGAAATTAGATTGCCCAAGAAGATCTAGCACTGTCCAGGATAATTAATCAGAATGTGAAGTAATGATAGACAAAATAAAAATATAGAGATCTAGTGCGTGACAGGGAAGCATTATAAGAAGACCATGGAAAAAACATGAAAATCAGCCTCAGAAGATAAAAATGGCAAAATCTGACAAGTAATAAAGAAAAACTTCAAAGAATGCAGCAGAGATAGAAAGCAAGTTTCTCCTGTATAATCCCAACCTCTCCAAGTTATAGCCGACCTCCTCCAAAGAGAGTGCAGAGCTAACAAGTTAAGAAGGAAGTTTGAGAATATGAAGGGAGAGTATGTAGACATCAAATCCATCTCAAAGGGTGAAGAGTAAAAAAAGAACTTAGAATAAGATCGAAAGTAGAAAAAAAGCAACGAGCAGGAAACAGAAACAAAGATTGAATCTCGAAGTAAGTAATATGAGAAAAGAAACCTTAGATAAAGTCAAAGCAGAAGTAGAAAAAAGTACAAAGCGGAGTAAGAGACAGCAGTAGACAAGATCTCAGAGCAAAGTAGAGACAAATTTGAAAAGTAGAGAAAGACCTGATAGATCCCGAATAAGAGGTAGAAAAAACTTGGATATACCTCAAAGCTAGAAGAGAGAAAGTTTCCCAAGTAAGGTAGAAAAAGAAGCTTGGATAGACCTCAAAGCAGAAGTAGGAAAGACCACTGGGATAGGGTAAAGAGACAGAAGGTTGAATAGATCTCAGAGCAGAATAGAGATAGCTTGATAAGTCTGAAAGAGTAGTGATCAAGTTATAGTCTCGAAGCAAGAATAGAGATCGAACGTTTGATTAGATCTCGAAGAGAAAGTAAGATCGAGTTTGATAGAATCTCGAAGCAAAGTAGAGATCAAGTTGGATAGATCTCAAGAGAAAATGCAATTGAAATCGAGAAAGTAAGATCGAATTTGGGTAGAGATCAAGCAGATCGTTATGTTACCTTAAGGCAGATAGAGATAATGGATAAAGACGAGATCAAAACAGAAAAGAAAAAAGCTTAGATAGTACAAACCAGGAATAGAGAGAAGAATTGTCAAATCTCTAAGTAGTGGTAGAGAATAAGCCATGATAGATATCTACAGAGTATAGAGAAAAAAGCCGTGAGAATTCTAGAGATAGAAGAAAAAGCTGTGAGAATTCTAGCAGATAAGAAAGAAGCCGTGATAGAATTCTCAGCAGAGGTAGAAGAAAGAAGCTGATGAGAGAAATTCTAGCAGAAGTAGATGAAGAGAAGCCGGATAGAAAATTCTAGCAGAAGTAAGAAAGAGGCTTTGTGATAGGAATTCTAGCAGAGTAGAGAAGAGCCGTTGAGAAATTCTAGCAAAGTAAGAAAGAAGCTGTGATGATTCTAGCAGAGTAGAAGAAAGACAGCCGTGAGAGAAATTCTGCAGCAATAGAGAAAGAAAGCCTGGAAAGAATTCTAGCAGAAGAGAGAAAGAAGCTGTGATAAGGATTCTAGCAGAGGTAGAGAAAAAGCCGTGATAGAAAGTCTAGCAAATAGAGAAAGAAGCTTGATAGGAATCTAGCAGAGGTAGAGAAAGAAGACCGTGATAGAAATTCTAGAGAGGTGAAGAAAAGAACTGTGATAGATATGAAGCAGACATAAAAAGAAGCTTTGAGAACAATCACAGCAGACATAGAGACAGAAATCCAGGGAGATATCGGAAAAACAACGAAAAAAGACATACACTTAGCATGGCAAAAATGAAGAGAGAGAAGCTGCCTAGGGTCCCAGAGCAGTAAGAGAAAGACATCACAAGTAGACAACGGAAACAGACGTGATAAGAGACGTAGCAGAGAAGAAGCAGAGAGACAGAGACCAAGGCCACGACAAAGTCCAGGTACAGGAGGAGCTGTCAAGAAATACGAATTAAACATTGCAGAACAAGGTGAAGATCATTAAATAAATTTTGGAAACATATTCAAAATTTTGATTACTGTAACATTTTTTTAAAAAATGTTTTGGCTTTATATTATTATTTTGCCTGCTATTTGCAGATCTTCAAAAAAAGTCTTGTGTTATAGTAGAACGTTAACGAAAGATGAATCTGGTTTGCAAAGTGAACAGGGAGAGGAATAAACTCTGAGTGGTAACTAAAAATAATTTTCTGGAAACAAACTGATTTTATCAAAATATAATACCACACTGTATGTATTGCATTGGTGGATCTGGGTGTCAGCCTAGATATCTCTGTATGGGGAACCCCTGCTAGTAAGGCTGTGTAGTAAAAAATGACTCCGGATCCGGAACGCGAATTTTTCGGATTAAAATGATACAAATCAAACGTTAATAAATTCCGTTCCCCAAGAAAAATCGCCCGGAAGGTGAAGCGTCAGATTAATGGCGTCCTGGATCATGAGGCCCAACTGTATATTCACGATACAAAATTTCACCCGATGCAAAGCCCTAATAGTCGCAATATAGAGGTCCCTGGTTGAATTCCTGGTCCAGTCCATAGAATTTCCTCAATATTCCTGTTTTTTATATACTTCCTGTGACCTTTTTTTTATGTGTGAACAGGTATTTAAAGAAGTTACATTTATAATTTTCACATTTTAAATTCTTTTAAAGGCTGTTTCTATTTTCAAAACCACACTGATAGTTGTGGTAGGGAAGAAAGTGATTTCTTGGAAATTTGGACTCATTTCAAAGTGACTTGTTGGTAAGTTACTTGCAAGTTTGATTATGGTAATTGTTATGTTATGGGCTGCAGATGCAACCATTATTTCATTAAAAATTCTTAAAATGTTTTGCATTTTTTGCTATTTTTTTTTAAACCAGATCAAAATTACTAATTATAACGTAATGTATATGAATAAAGTAGGTTTTACTGACTAACCTTTTAATCTCATCCACATAGGTTCGAGTGAATAAAAGGTGGATGAATTCTTCTCAGTGTATGTACATGCACATGGTATCGAAATTGAAGTACATGTAATTTGAGTTAATTCTTGATTATGTTTTCCGGTTTCAAGATCCTTGTATTTGCACAAACAGTTGTATATGGACTTGTGCAGAATATTTGTAAATACTGGCCAAAGCCTTCAGGCCATTTCTAGAGATATGTGAGAGAGCTTCAGTGTACCTGCTGATGCAAAAGCACCGCCAAGTCATTGTTAAGTGCACAGCTCAACTCGGGACCTGGTATTCTGTCTTGTTACCTCTGATAACCATCTAGTTTTCAGCTTGTCACGCCCACAGATGACAGTAGCAATGTTACTGGTACATAAATGCAGAAACTTTACATCGATTCAATTGACAACTTTGGATCTATTGTTCATATCAAGTGCATGAGAACCTATCGATTTTTGGAAAACATCTCCTAGGTCAGTCACAGTAACAAAAAACTTCGAAAAAATGTGGTGTCTGGATAATGATTCAAAAGTCAAAATCTGATTCAATTGAACACTTTGGGATATTGTTCATTAAAAGTAAGAACCCTATCGATATTTGGAAAATCATTCAAGGCTCACGTTTGTAAAAAAAAAAACAAACAAAAACTCAGAAATCTTACCATGCCACTCGCCCTATACATCTCCTTTTGATTTTTCAAAGTTCATCCATGGATCAAAAACCCAACATTTTTTTGTGTAGAAACGACGTTCTGCTTAATAATACGTAATAGGCTGGTGTCAAATAAGGATAGCAGCTCCTATTATGTGTATTGAGTTGATCGACCGTAGGCTGAGATGATGGATAAACACGCCCTATGGAGATTAAGTATTCTCTCGAGGGTAGGAATGCAATTCAGAGATACGCGTCGTTGATTTGTTTGTAGTAGTACTGGTATTGTAAATTTGTGCCATCAAAGTTAAGAACGCGCCATAGGTCAGTACTCCTTGCTTGTGATCAATGGGAGAAGCAATGGCACGTGGCTGGGAGCTTCCCTTGGTCAGTCAACCATAAAAGACAGGTATGGCACAAAGGAATGAAAGTTGCATGTATCAGATGGCAAGCTTAGAAGTGTCATGGAGGTGATCGGCAATATCTGTGCATAGTATTTGATATTGTATGTTATGTAGATGTGACAGATCTGCTGATGAACCACTCTAAGGCTCTACTACAGTATTATCTGCTGAAGTACGTGTATGTGAAAACAAACAATGGACTAGATCTAAATCACTGTGTGGATCATCATTCATGGTTGTGTAGGTATTCAAGAATGTCTCTGAATTGGTCCACTAAAGTCAGGGAAGAATTCGAATCGGTTGCTTGAAATTGCTTGCTAAATCATTAGAGATATTATCATTTTGAGAAGCGAGTCTGAAATGGGCCGATTTTAATATGAGCATGGACATTGTACAACAATAAATTAATATTTTGGTTATGCTTGAAACGTAAAGTGATGTCGCAATCATAAGCCTCGAACTGATTGTCATCACGACCATCGTAAGGGCTATTCAAACATCAAGTTAACTTGCGCTGGGTTGTTGAAGACGTATTTTGCTACATAAATTTGATCGTATAACTCACGGAAAAGGCTGCGAGTCGTCGCTCTCTCGGGACCTGGGTTAGGTTTCACGCACAGTAGGAAATTGCACCTGGTGGCTTGACAATGATACTGCATACTCGCATCTGTCACCACTACGGATGATGATAGCGGTGTACCTCTCCTGATAAAGAGGGATTCTAGACAACCTCTTAGGTGATTAGCAATCAATTATTTAATTCGTAGTTGTTGGTGAAGGTATCTGTGTTGCTGTACTTTTGAATTTTAGTATCTGATTAGAGTAATAAAGACTGAAAGAGAATTCTTGCAAAAAGGTATGTTCAATAATTTACATTCTGCTGGATTTTTTATGCCCCTGTAATTTGTGATTTATAGATATTGTATTTGCTTGTCTGTTCGTGTGTTTTATCCCCGATAACTTGGTTTGGTGACTAACTTTTTAAATGGAATGTGATGGGGCTTTAAACTTCACTTTTGTATTTCTTGTGACTAATTGGACTGAGTTTGGCCAAAAGGGGGGGGGGGTTGTTTATCAGTGTTTTCATAACATTATTTCGTTTTCTAATTAGCCCACATTTTGTAGGTTTTTATGTTTATTACTTCTATTCCTTAATTAATTTTATTATGCTAAAGATAGCTTTTTGGAAACAATACCAAATACCTTATATCCTAGAGTCCAGTTAAAATTAACTCTCTCCAACTTTGTTGTGTTCAAATGCATAACTAAAATTTCAGCATTTAATTATATAAATAGATTGCACCGTACATTGACATGTGGAGAAGCATAAAGGATATGGAACGGACTATACAAAGGGACAAGCTACCGGCCCGTAATGAAGGTATACACAAACTGATGAGAGGTAGAATATACACAGTATGTTTCCAAAGAAGAAAACATTCTTGTTCAGCACCTAAACCCGACATAAGTTTTGCAGCAAAAGTTCATACTAATGTTATATAATTTATTTTTAATATTTTTTAGGGGCAAATTTTGTTAAATGTGTTCAATTAAGCTCTTGGAGGTTTCATTCATTATCATGAGTTCAGTTTTGTTCAAGAGAATGAAGGCAGTTTTTATGACACTGATATATATATATGTAATGTTATTATGTATGGTATTATGTATGTGTATGTATTGTAATTATATATATATATATATATATATATATATATTATATATATAATATTATTATATAATACTAACTACATACATACATACATATATGTAATACTAAATCTATATATATATTATACATACTACATACATACATACATACATATATATGTATATAAATATATATATATATATATATTATAATATTGCAGTGTAAAGCCTCGTCTTTGTAAGACACCAGTATGTCTAGTGCGCTTTTCGTTACTCAATGTCACCTTTAATGTTTTATATTGTTTACGCATGCTGTGGAATCTGGATAGAGCGTAACAGAGGCACTTGGAATTCATCTAAGCAAACTCTGAAACTAGCTGCATGAAAGACCTAGGGTTTGCTATCGTTACGTAAGTTGAATCTCCTTCCTTAACAACCCAGTTTTAACAGCTCTCTTACAGAACATGCCATTTAATTATGGTTTGAGTTCGTATTTGTCATTTTAAGCCAAAGTGTACAATATTACCACTCTTTGTTTTTGACAAAAGTATTTTAATTGTTATTATTTTTTTTAAAGCAAAATCATTCAAGATAGCGTGTATGGTATGTTTCTACATTCCTGGTCGGCGTATCTGGTTTATGAACGAATTTAAACAAGACGCTTCCTAAATGGCTGGCCGTTGTGAGAACATCATCGACATTTCCCTGGACACTCCTCTGTGCCTGTTCAGCTCCGTGTATGGAAACAGGTCAGTCATTCAAGCTGGATTTCCGCCAGAAACATTCATTCAGCTGCGCAGGGTCAAATCCAAGTGGGAGAGTTACCATCCGAGACTGGAGGCTTGGGAAGAATCTCAATCATCGGTAGACTGTCTCCTGCAGCCCTCATGACTGATCAATGTCCGGAATATTACTGTATAGTACTGTACATAATATAGACGCCTGCAAGTCTTATGCATATGAACTTATTTTAGCAATTTTGAATTGGTGCAGTCCAGCTTGTCCATCATTTGGTGTAATCTTTGATTTTATAGTGGTGTCCTCTGTGCTTGTAATTGATAGATAATTTCAATATTTTAGTGCAGCTTTGGAATTGGTGCTCTAGCGTTCTCCACAAAGTTCGCTAATTTTAGCTGTCTCCGTACATATTTAACATTTGTAAATAGCAAGTCAGCATATATCTAGAAGAGGGCGTGCTAAGTTTCAAGAGCTTGTGCCCAATCCTTTTGTTATAACATCTGTTCGACAATCATGTGTGTGTGTGTGTGTGTGTATGTAATAATATTGTGGATGTACTAGTTTTAAAAATACTGTGATACTAAAAACCAACATGGCTTTTACATTTGAGAAAATACTACACAAGTTTCTTTGTTCTAAATGCTTGTAATAATAAAATGATGTATTGTGAAATTCAGTTGTTGTGGTACAGACAAAAGGATAACTACTGCAAAGGATCAAGAAATCAAGAATCATTTTCAGATTGTCTTTTTATATATTGAAAAAGGGTGAATTCTAAGAAAAACTTTTGAACATCAAGGACGCAAAATGTTTGCAAAATTATACCCAATCATTGTCTGTGCAGATTCATGTCCAGACCATAACTTCTTTGTTCTTTATACAAGTATATATACATATACCATATTTGGCACAGGGGTGTATCACCATGAAATAGTGTGTCACGTACATCTATGACCTCTATTTGACCTTTGACCTCAAGGTCAAAATTATAGGATTGGATTGACATTCAGGGATATGTGGGGTATTGAATGTTCACTAAGGTTCTTTAATTTACCAGCAATATAGATTCATGTCTGGCCTTAACTTCTTTGTTCTTCGCCATAGGCATACCACATTTGGCACTTAGGTGTATCACCATAAGATGATGTGTTGCATACATTCATGACCTCGATCTCGAGGTCAAACTTTTAAATGTTTTAACATAGATTTCTGTGTGGAACACTTTTTTGTCTTTTGATGAGGCTTTCCATTTTTGGTGTGGGTGAATCACCATAAGACAATGTGTCGCATACATTCAAGATCTTGGTTATTATGGAGGCCAGTCCGAGATATCGTCCTTTGAAATACAAATATATTGGAAAATCAATATAGTACCCCCGCAAAGGTAAAATATTAGTTCAAACAATATTCAATGTATAAGCTTCAGTGGCAGGGATATCCTTTGTGAGCCTCACAGTATTGAATCTACTAAAGTTGTGAAATTTATTACTCCTGGATTCAGGTTCTATCATTATTATATGAACAAGCAAAATTAGAGTTTTCCACTGAATAGTCATTCGTTGGAGTTTTGGGCATTAAAATTTCATGCACATTCTTGAGTTCTAAAAAATGATACATGTACATAGATATACTTCATAGACCATACCCCCCTACACACGGTCTCGTTATGCATGTGTATGGACATCGTCGGTTGAGTTGAGTTGAATGCAGTATAACGGAGAGAAAACCCGTGGGTTCCGACGTTGGTGTATGGAGTGTAAGAAAATTGTTTGAAATCTGTAATATATGATCTGATTAATGTCTGCTTCTGAGATATCTGTTTAAACTCTTGACAAATACCTGCATTCCAAGATATCTGTTGAAAAATTTGTGCATTCTAGATATTTGTTTGAAAGCTTCGACACTGTGAACTGCTTATGGTTATGGAACACCAAGGCTAATGGTAACCCCCTATAATGCTGAGGATTTTAAAATGAAATTTATCACATATTTACCCCTTTATCTAGTTGATAACAGCCATGTGATATTTTTTTCATATCAGCAGAATTAAAATGCCACATGCAGCATAAAGTTAGCTCACTACATCTGGAAAAGGTTGTCAATTCGAATGCGACGTCTACAACGTCACGGTTTGAAGAAGCTTAAAATTTCTGGTACACTTATGCCTCGTTCACACGGTTGCGCATTAAATTTTACTTCGCATTAAATTTAATGCGAAGTAAAATAATGCGGATCAAATTAATCGATTTAAATTGCTTCACACCGGTAATGCGAAGAAACTAATGCAATTAAATTCGTAAGCATTTCTAATTAGCGAGTGGGCCACCCAAAAAAAAGGGGGGGGGGGGGGGGGGTAACAAAGAAAAAAATCTTGTTACATAGGGCCTAGATATCTTTCTCGATTTGCCCACAAAATTTTAACTTTTATCAATAAAAAAAATACTTTCCATGAAGTTGATTTTTGTAAGCATTTTATTTTGTAGTTGAAAGACGATATATTTAGCATCTCAAAGCATGTCTTTCAATTCTTTTTTTTAGGTTGGGCCTTCATTTCTCATAACTTGACTAATGAGCCAAGATAATCTTCTAATGTTACATGACGTAATGTTTATTACAGATATTAACTAGTTTTTCATTTCAAAATAGCAAATATAATTATTGCTAACCATGAGTATGATGCATGTAACCCAAATATGCCATTACGCATGCATCTACATTTAATGCGGAATTAGCTTCGCTTCGCGTTCACACGGTACTAATGCGAAGTAAATTTGATGTGAATTAAAAACACGACGTAAAATTTAATTCGAAGTAAACTTTAAATTTTCCGTGTGAACGCTTTTTAGATTTAATGCGAATTAACTTACGTTTGATGCGAATTAAAGTCATCGTGTGAACGAGGCATTATTTTTACTTCATAAACGACACAAAATCCTCTTGGAACAACCTCTGCGACAAAACATTGTTTTTTACCGTCAATGTTAACAATTTCAAAGGATGATATGCTGTTTTATTTACGTAGCGCATGATTGATTGACCTACCTAATTTGCATTTTTATGAACCTGAGCTACAAGTTCATATCGTTGTTATAAACCCGGAAACAGCACAGTTGTGTGGTAAATGATGATAAGTGATAAGTATACCTGTCAAAAAGATGGAAATTTGGATGAAAAAAAAAATGTTTTTCCAAAATTTCTTTTAGTAAATATGAACAAAAGTCCATAGCGGATTCAAACTCGGGACCTGCAGTATACCACCCCAACACTTTACCTACTGTGCTATGAAGATACACAACAAAATTGACCAATGCAAACTATTTCTCAAAGCATTTAAATTGCCATATTGTGACATTGTGTCCTAAAGAGTACAAGCTTTGGTGTAGTGGGCTATATTAAATAATGTAGTGTAGCGGTCAATCAGGTTTGATCTCCCCAGTAGCCAGATAGTTCGTAGAACACCTGACTGGAGATTCAGTGGGCCTGGGTTCAAATCCCAGCCTGGTCCATCGCATTATCTCCTCTCTTGTTGCAATTTGGTTCCATGGACCACCCCTGAACTTCCCTGAAAAGTGCGTCTTTGGGGATGAAAACAATTTAAGGATGGAAGAATGTAGCGGTTAGCTGGGTTTGATCTACGGTGGCCAGATGGTGCAGCTGGTAGAATACCTGACTATAGATTCAGGGGTCCTGGATTTCAATCCCAGTCTGGTCCATTGCATTTTCTCCCTTCCTGTTACAGTATCAATACACAATGAATAACTAAGACTTGTATTTTAACAGTATAATTTAATAAGTTCATCACTGACAGCTGACGGTGTGAGAATACCGAGGTCTGTAAACAGCAAGGTTATGTAGGAGGGGGGAGTGTAGTCTACCAAGGGGTGTTCCTTCATCAGGTCAGGACTAGACTTCAGAGTACTTGCGTGGTACTGTAACAGATATTATATAAACAAATATAGATTTACTAGAAAATAATACTCTTACAGCAAGATGCTGTAATGTTAAAAATTCAAGTATCCACAAAATATGTACATTCTATAATGCCAGTATATTTTAAAACAAGAAATGCATTACAAAATAAATGCTAAAAAAATAGGGGGTTGGGTTGCTAGTGCTAGATCACTGCTATACATAAACATGGAGGTTGATGTTTTCCACATGGTATACCTTGAATTCATTGGGGAGATCTTGTTGGTTAAGTGGATATAAACGAGCAAATTTAAAACTTTCTGCAACTACATAGAAAGGTTTATTCATGGCTTTTGCTGTCAATCCCATTGTGTACGTGCCAATCTACAAAGGGAAAAAAATTCCAGACAGAATAGTACAAAACTAAGCTACCTACTCATCACACAAATGAACGGGGAATATGGCTTTTGTATGTAAATATTAATAGTAATACGACTGAAAAGTTATCTAAAGAGATAACAGTTCTGTAAATGAAAAGCATAAACAAATGAAACCTCCGATTTCATAATCACAATTATTCGTTCTTAGTCTGTCGAGAGACATTTTCTTCTCAATTCATGTTTTTTTGGTTTCATCGAGTCCATTCCTCAGGTTAATTAATCACCTTGTTAATTATGCCTCCACTTTCCACCACGCCTTCTGCTCCTACCAAAACCATGTCGACTTTCTCCATTACATACCTGTTGTTAAGAGAAAAGAAATCCTTCACATAAGAACTCCGTCCTTTAAAGTTTGTGCCACATTCAGAATTATTTATCTGTACACCTGTATCATGTATGGTACAGATTTGCAGTTCAATACATTTGAAATATTGCCTCTTTACTACACCTAATTTTGAGTTCAAACTTTTTATCATTAACGGAATTTTCTGATAATTACCCGACTGCAGCATCCAAAACAAGTGTAACCGGGATCTCCATTTTCTGTAGTTCACTGTATGTTTCCGCACTTCAAAAAATAAAGAAAAATTATTCATTAAATAGATATATATACCAGTAAATGTATGTAAATAAACATGTATGGTGAGACCAATTACTAAAGATTTCATTTCTGATATTCTACAATTTTCAAAGTATTTTCTTTAATAGAGATGCATGTGCTACACTTCTTAGACATTCAGTTAGTAACATGAAGTATAAAACCCCCCAGATCCACAAATTCTTTTTAAATATTGCCATCTACCTCAAATCTTGGGGAAACTCTGACCTTAACACAGACCGAGTGCAATTCAGGGGAAGTAACTCTTTATACACGATTAACATTCTTGTTTATTTTCAAAAACAAGTATACAGCTGTACAAAAATGAACGTACCCTGATTTGTCGGGTAGAGATTCTGTCACATAAACATGGAATCTTTTGTTGCATTGCTGGGCTTCCTTTAAAACTTGTAAAACAACTCTGGACTTTGAATGTGTCAAAATGGTCTGAAAAATGAATGTGAAAGTTAATTAGATTTTGAATGCTTCACCTGAAGCTGAATTAAGTTAAAATTGTCCTCGAATTGTCTTACTGTGCCATCTCTAATGAACTGCTGAGATTGTTTTGCAATTCTCTGTCGTGAGTTCTTGATTTTGCTTAAGAAAAGGTCTCCTCTTTCCACCAATATTCTCTGGCAATCTTTAATATTCTACAATAGATGTTAAATAGATCTTAAGATAGATCTTAATACAATAGATCTTAAGATGTTAAAACAAGAGGCCCAAGGGCCAGGCCACACTCGCTCACCTGAGCACTAGCTGTCACTAAGATAGAGCAATGTTGGATTCTTAGAATATTACCATGTGGACTAAATCTAAGGATATCGTCGTGCGAGGACGATTATTTAACCAACTTATAAATCTACTCCATAATCAGGAACTTCAGGTATAAACATCCACTCTTCTGTATTCAATGAAAAAAGATTTGTTTAAAGAAATTTTCTACTAATTATATCTTGCATCGCTAAACTATTGATTGCCGCTTATCGTGGACCTCATCAATACCCCAGCGGTTATTATTTGAAATATTAAATCTTGCAAATCTTTTCAGGATAGATTTAATATCTCAGTTGCTTTTCTGGCCAGTTTATTGAGGAAGAAGATTATTAAGATTTTCTCTATATTGCATGTAATAACTTTTAATCCCTATTCGTGCCCATTCGACTACCCCGGCGGTCATGATTTTGACAACAACTTGTAATCTCCTCATTAGTATCGGTAAGCTTTCCAGTAAATATATTTTCTGCTTTCCTGCCAGTGGTTCTTGACGTAGAAGATTTTTAAGATATTTTCGCGTATATAAATCAAGTGTAAAATACTCTTGATCCTATTAGGGCCCCATCAGAAGACCCGGTGGTCATATTTGAACAAACTTTGATCTCATATATTCAGGAGCTTCCATTTATATTTTCAGGCTTCCTGCCCAGGGTCTTTGAATATATTATATTCTATCATAATTCTATTATGTCAAATTTGAATCCCTTCGGCCCATAGTTACCCCAGGGAGTCATGATTTGGATACAACTTGAATCTCTCTATATCGGGAAGCTTCCATATTAAAATTCAGTTTTCCTGGCCCATTGGTTACTTAGAAAAGATTTTAAAGATTTTCCTATTATATCTATGTCAAAAACGTTTGATCACTTATTGGGCCCATTAGTACCCCGGGTTCATTTAGATATTGAACCAACACTTGACTCTCCCTCTATTCAGGAAGTTTCCATATATAGTTTCACTTTCCCTGGCCTAATTTCTTGAGAAGAAGTATTTAAAGATTTTCTATATATTCATAGTAAAACTTTTCCCTGTTGACCCCATACTACCCCAGGGGTCTATGATTTGAACAAACTTGATAATTCCTCTATATCAGGAAGCTTCCATATTTAAATTTCAGCTTTTCCGCTGTGGTCTTTAGAAGACTTAGGTTTTAAAGATTTCCCTATTAATATAGGTAAAACTTGATCCCTATTGGGGCCCCATCGTACCCCCCGGGTCTATGATTTTGAAAACTGAATCCCTCATATATTTCAGAAAGATTCAATAAATTTCAGCTTCCTAGGCCCAGTGCTTTTATGAAAGAAGATTTTTAAAAGATTTTTCTCACTAATCATATGTCAAACTGTATCTCCTATTCGAGGGCCCATCGTACCCCCCGGGTTCATATTTGAACGCAAACTTGAATCCACTATTATCATGGATAGTATCCATATTAAATCTCAGCTTCTACCATTGGTTTAGAAGAAGCATTTTAAATGTATCACCACCCCTTTTTGCATTTTCTTGATTATCTCCCTTTTGATGAGGCGCGTCCTTTTCATACTTTGAAACAAATTGAAGCCCTTCAACCCATCGGATATGTGTTACCAGTTTGTGATTACATTTGGCCGTCGTTCTTGAGAAATTTGAAAATGCTGAAAAGTTACTCGATGCGACAGACAACGGACAAATTCTTTGATCAGAAAGCTCACTCTGAGCCTTCGGCTCGGAGAGCTAAAAAAAGAAAGGACACAATAATTACTTAGGCATATAATTCTCAAATTTCATGGATACTTTCCCTACGAAGTTTATCTGTGGACATCTTGAGAATATTTAGGCCTACAAAAATGTGCAACACAAATAATGTTGAGGAAATATTGATGAAGTTGGATTGGCCACATCTTATGAGAACTATAAAATGACACAAGAGAAACACTCAGATGGACCCTAAAAGAGAAAGGAAGAGGAGGGCTGTCCAAAAACAACAAGGAGGACGAGACAGAATTGAAGGAAATTAAGTTAACCTGGAAAGGTTTAGAGAAAAAAAGCTCAAGGTAAATAGGTGGGAATCTGTAGTCCTTGCCCAATGTGTCTCCAGGTAAATACTATTACATGTATAACCCTTTTTCTTTTGTGATACATGTAGATCAATATTATTCCCCAAAGATATGATTAGAACATATTTGTTATTATTGTGAAGCACCCCCCACCCCTTGAATGTACCAATGAAAACTGCAAGCAAAATGCCCTACATACACATGTATATACATGTAAATTGTATCAGTTTACAGCTTGATGGGTAGGGGTAGCAGCCTCCAAAATGGCTCATAATAACCTTCAAAATTCAAACTCCCCCCCCCCCCAAAAGATTTTTAAAAGTCTCTTTAACTGTGTAATGGACTGTCAACATGCGAGAAATTTTAATTGTTATTTAAAAACACTTCTAATTAGGAGTGGGCGATTATCGTATTTCCAATATATTGCGATACGTTAATAAAAAATATTGGTATTGCCGATACGTTTTTTGAATTACCGTTATATCGGCGAAGATGCTTTGGACTCCAGAATTTACATTCAAACTCTAGAAATCCTCACCTTAAATATTAACATTTTAAATGCTGAAAACATTTGTTCTGAACACTAATACATAGTTTCTATACTTTCAACAGGGCAATGGAATTATGCAACATGTCTATATTGTGTCTGACTCTCTCAAAAAATGCTTGTTTCTTATTTTTCAT
>CAJDSM010018417.1:15839-27037 GCA_903981925.1 Ostrea lurida
AAAATTAATATTTTGTAAAACTTCTTCACCCTCCTGACTTCACCTTTATTGTTTGAAAATCCAAAGAACTATTTCACAAATTGGTGTGTCAGATCTTTCATTTAAATAAAAAGCCTTCTTTTTTCTTTTTTGGGGGGAAAAAAAGGGGAAATTTTTTTTTTAGGAAAGATTGTGTCCATGCATAGAAATGAATAGAGTAAGAAGAAGCCAACTGATGTTACCCAGGCAACCCTTCTATGACCACACAGAAAACAAACAATACACGTCTTTGTTGATACCACAATACAACTGTGAGTATAATGCTGGCTGAATCAAAGACAAGCTTCACACCTGATCCCAAACATTCTGTGGAATTAGTACAATACCTTGCAGAGGAATCACCTATAGAATGAAAACTCAAGATGCTTCAAGATTGAAAAAAAAATCCATCTTTGTTGTGTGATCTTTCAAAATTATAAAATGTTGCTTAGCAACATGGTGCATCATTCCCGACCAAACAATAAAAGCCTTTTTCCATTGTGCTTAATTTCTCACACACAAAATGGACACTGTGTAAGCTAGGTCTCCTGCCAGTTATTTCTGATGTCCAGCCACAATATTACGGTAGCCCACTAACATTACACCAAGGATTTTACTATAAAACGTCACAAAATGGCAATTTTAATGCTTTGAGACATTGTTTGCTTTGATCAACATTGTTGTATACCATCATAGCTCGATCAGTAGGTAAAAAGTCAGGCTGGTATACCACAGTGAAGTCCCTAGTTCAAATCCACCAGGGACTTTTGTTCATACAAGTATTTACTAAAAGAAATTTTTTAAAATAATATTTTTGCATCCAAAATTCCTTATTTTCCACATTTTAGACATGCATACTTATCATATATTAATTATCATATCTTTCTTAATCCAATCATTTCGTGTTGTTTTGAGAAACTTTTCCCCGATGAAGTGGGCCACCTTAACTGCTGCATACACTGTATATTGTGAGGGGGATATTTTTTTCTTCACCAATGACTCTGGACATCCATCCATCTAAATTTCAATCGTTTGAAAATCGATTGTGACAAATGAGAAACGCAAATCACGGCTACCATCACAGGGGTTGTCAATCAAACTGAAATTCATCCCTCAAACTTTTTCATTCAAAAATTTTACCTAATGTTGGTCTTTGTTTAAGTTAACCAAGTCTTGGGGTGAAATCAATCAGCCCCTCCCTCAGCAATATATCACAGGCTGAGGCCTGACTGAATTACATTTATCTATGAGAAGTGCTAAATCCTCTCTGATTGGTTCGAAGGGTCAAAACATTTTGTTGACATAAGAAATGAATTTTGTATTTTTTCGGCTGTTGCAGGTATCGTCGCATTTTGGACGGTAAAACTGCGAAGCACATTGATGAAAAGTTTTACCCCCTCTAAAATCTCGGTGATAATTACCTGCATATCTGACCCAATAAATATATAAATTATTTCTGTATCAATAAATTTTATAATACAACAACAAAATATTGTTCATAGACTTTAATTGTTGTTCAGAAACATGATCGAAAAATAACCCTTAATTCTTAAAAGGTGTTTTAACAATGAGAATCGGTGCTAGGTTAACTTAGAATAATTCAAAATTAAATGATGCATTTACAAAGATATTAATGCTATATCAAGTTCCCAAAATCACAGAAATGTCTCCTACTCTCCTAAGGCCTTTAATTCTTCAAATTTTTTCCGGAACCCCCTAGCACAAATATTTCCCCTCCTACTACTTTTTATAATATCTTCACCTGCTACTTCTAAAATCCATTGACAACCCTGATTTACCCGGTACTGTAAAAATAATGAATATTTAATGATTTTCTATAAGAGCAGAATTAGCATCATAGTTCACCCCCATAGCCTGTAGGGATCAACCAGCATTAGGCCAAAACAAAATATGTGTGTGTTTCGGTTTCAAGACAAATAACATACAATGTATTTTTTCCTGCCAACTTAATTACCCTAAATATTTCATTGATGATACTAATATACAAGAAAATTATTCTGAATGTTCAGACTGGAATTTTTTAATTTTCTTTTTGCATTTGAGTTTCTCTTTATCTGGTTGTCTCTTCAAAATGTAGAAAAAGTATTTTTAATCAAAATACCGACCTGTATTGAAATTGGTATTTAAAATTAAAATTTCAAGTAAAATGCTTAAATTATCTACTATAAACCTTTCACAATTTTTTGGAGTGGAAATATGAAAAACACATTATGTTTTACCTTGGCCTTAGCTAGGCTTAATAAACCAAGAACCTGCAGGGATTTACACAGCATTAATTAATAATCACTGCTACCTTTCGTTCTCTGAGCCGCCTTAAATCAATACCTTTCTCACCGTAAATAGCAAGAATCACGACCTGCATGAAAAAAAAGATTCACTTTGACTTCTGAATGATAAGGCCATTTAATTCTCAGTGATTTCTGAATATCATAAGGATGTTTGATACCAGTGTCTCAGTTCTTATATCAAATCACTCTCTTCACAGATAATTTCAAAATTAAGGATGTTTGATAGAGTTAGCTGTCGTTACACTCATATCAAAATCAAATCTGAATGTTATAAGAGAGTTGAATACCATGAGCTGTTTGTGATCTCTAACCTGAATATTGAAAATGTGTTATGATGAGACAGAAAATTCTTTGAACTGCTAAGGAGGTCACTCATCAACATAATGGCTGACTTCCTTTTGAAACATGGATGAAAAATGTCGGCAATATTTGCTTATTTGTCTCCCTGAGTAGATTAGTAGGTTACAACACGTCTACCGCGGAACTGTTGGGTTTTTTTTGGTTTTTTTTTGTTTTTGTTTTTTTCAAATTATTTTGTATTATATAACTGCAATCTTTTTGTTTTCGAAATAAAGCAAATTTAAGTTTTTCAATTTCAAATATTATATTATATCATCATTCATATTTCTCGGATGTAGCATTCCTCCTTAAGGTCAATAATAACATTCTTACCAGGCAAGATGCTTGAGGTTCAAGTTAACTGTGGTCGAGCTCTCTTAAATCAAATAATCATCTTGTCACAAAATTTGAGAAAGGATTACTGCATTAAAACGAAGAGTATCCATATCTGATAGTAAGGCACTTCCTGATATCCAAAGTGCTTCTAAGGTGGCTCCAAAATCAAGGTGGCATTACCCTGATCATTAGTGATTTTTATTTTTATTTAGGTGTTCCCAATATTAAGCATCTTCTCCCTAAATAATAAGACTGGCTTCTGATGTGGTTGATGTTTGACATTTACGTGATCTCTGATATCATTAAGGTGGTTCCCATATTTATGGTGTCTCCTGATAAGATGGCTCCAGAATACAAGATGCTTTCTGATGTAGTTCACATTTGACATTTATGTAATCACTGATATTACTGAAGTGGCTCTAACATCTAGGCGGCTTGCGATATCAAGGTGGTGATACGAAGTTGGCTTTAACATTCAGTTGATTTCAGATATATCAAGGTGGCTTCCGATATTTATGATTATGACACTAAGGATTATTCTTATGACCTCCGTCCATCAAATAAAAAAAAAAAAAAAATGAAGATTTGCAGTTTCACATAATTCCATCACTCTGTCATTACACAGGCCAATTCAATAGCACTGCTAGAGTACAGCCCTCAGCAGACAAATAATTTATAGTGTCGCAATGTCAAACAGAAAAAACCAGAACATGGTGTTCTGTCAATAGGGGTCATTAATTGTGTCAGGACCTAATGAGAATGCTCGTTAACAAACTAATCTATGGTGATTTTAATTACTTTTTCTCGTTAACAACTAATCTACGATGATTTTAATTACTTTCTCTTGTTTTTCTTTTTTTCTTTTTTTTTTTTAGATATTTGAGTCTGGTGCCAATGATAAAAATTTTCCAGAAAATTAAAATCCAAAGTAAAATTTAAAGAATTTATCCATTTTGTAATATCAAATACTTATATACAAACATGGAGAGGTAGGGACGAATTCTGGTGTGCAGTCGATACTGGGTTCACTGATATTTTAATAATATAGTTTTATTCTTTGCTGTATAAATCATTTGTGAGCATTAAATCCTCGACCCACTTTAACTTATCAAACATGAAACCCTCTAAACATGAACTCAGTCAAACATGAAACCCTCTAAAATATCAATTCATCAAAACATGAAACCCACAAAAATGTACCAACATTTTTAAACATAAAACACTTCAAAACAGGAACTCATTTCAATTTAGACGAGGTTCTCAATAAATATGAGACTCATTTAAGACATTGATACCCTCCAATAAATCAACTCATTAAAACATGATATTCTCCAATTATCAACTCATCTAATTAAACACATGAAATTCTCCAAATTATCGACCTTGATTAAAAAAAAAGGTCCTTTAAAACATGAATTCAATAAATCTAAAATGTGATTCCATCTCATTGCATGCATGCATGGAGAATTATGCAGAATTGTAAAATTATGCAAACAATTTGATTTGAGATATTTCAGTTTAACACCTCTAGATATATCTTTGCTTTATACTTTCATTACACACCACTATAGACTTACGTACTTTCAGTCCGCTGTGTCAATAGACAGAGTGATTGCCCTTTGAGTTCTGCACAGTTATCCCCCTTTGTAAATTCCTTCTTCATAATTCAATCCTGGTAAAGTAAGAAAAAAATTATCAAAACAAATACAGGGAGTTTATAATGCCCCCCCCCCCATCTCTCTCGTGATGATATTACTTAGGTCTCGTGTGTGAGAAGAGAGATGATAAAATCGCGTAATGATAGATTTTCCGTGTGAAGATAGAGATGAGAAAAGGAGAGAGATGGAATGAAATCACATCTCTCATTTCAAATGTCAATATATGTAGTCAGAAAATGTCCAGTTTTTGCTGAACAACTGAATATCAGCAAAGCGGTCACAGAAACGGACATCTCGTATTTCTGAACAAGATCGACCCTCATCACGTCGACCCTATCAAAACTTCATCGAGCGCAAACTAACACAACGTCTGATCAGTGACTTTATATTCATAATAAGTAACACTTAACTTTTATTGACCCCTCCCCCCCCTCCCCCCCTCTCTCTCTCTTCTCTCTTTCATATAACATATAGTATTTTGTTCGGTAAAATGTCCCTGCACTTAGATACTAGTGTATAATAACTGACCTACTGAACAGAAGGTACTTGTAAAACCAACACTCGACTAAAAAGCCACTATCGTCGCAAGTCACGTTTTCAGTACTTACAGGACGATGAAAAAGAAATCACCTCATATTCACAGAAGTTCAAGTGATCATGTCTCAATACTGCAGATGTCCCTGTGTAACAATTAAATAAATTAAGGAGGCTCTGCCCATAAAAAAACGCTCATTAAGGTTGCTCGTCACACCTTCACACCCAGTAAGCAAACTGTACATGATGTCTCTGTGTGATAATTCATTAAGGAGACTGCACATCAAAATCCATGACATTAAGGTGGTTCGTCACATCAGAATCTTCTACCTCCTTTTGAAAGCTAGGTTTCAAATTTTTACATTTTTTGACAAAATTTATGCATGTGTGAAAGTTTCCTTGCTGTACAGTATTCTGTTGATGAAAAGGAGAAGATAACAGACAGTGATCAATCTCGTAAGTTCCAACTTACAGTTAGAACAGGTCCTCAGTACCCCAATGCTTGTCGTAAGAGGGGACTAAATGGGGCGGACCTCTGGATTGGACCACAAAAACCGAGGCCCCGCGTCACATCAGGTGTTGCATGATAATGATCCCTCCCTACTTAAAGGCAATAAGCACTGAGCAAATAACCAAAATTTTGCAGCTCTTCACCGGCAATGGTGACGTCTACATATGATTGAAATATTCTCAAGCAGGACGTTAAACAACATGCCATCAATCAAGCAAAACCCATATTGCTAAGGTGGATCAACATCAGGTAAAACTCTCTAATGTTAAGGTGGTTCATCTCTCTGAGGTAATGATCAAGTTTTATAGTTTTAAACACTAAGCAGAATGCTAGCAATTAAGGTGGTTCATCTATCTGAGGTAATGATCTAGTTTTATACACTAAGCAGAATGCTAGCAATTAAGGATGTTCAACACAAATTTTATTCATTTTTTTTTTGTAAAAACTTATCAGTTGCATGCAGACAGCAGTTAACTGTTTGCTATTCGGTTTGTGTGTGTGTGTGTGTATGGGGGGGGGGTCCTGTTTTCATCCGTTTGTCTATTTTTTTTTATTAATGTAATTTCTGATTTCACAGACAGACAAGCAGACGTACAGCATGCTGCCCCTCAGCTAAACCTGAACTACCAATAAGTCGTATTTACTTCTTCATCTCATTCAAACTTAACTTCCACATCTCAACAAAACATGACCTATACTTAGTTCTCATAAGCTTTAACTCCCCTCACATTCCTCTAATTCCTCAGGACCTTTGTGTCACTTAAACCCTGTTATTTTTAGGTCATAATATACAATATCCACATTCTTTTTATTTAATAAAACATCTACGTATAGAATGACAGAAACGTATCGAGGACTCAGCTGAAATCCCTATGAATGTGTACGTCTTTCACAGAGTTAAAACCCTCCCCCAGTCTGCACTTGGTGACCTTTGTGCTTGAGCGCACGCAAAGTCTTGCTGCCCAGGGTAGGGGGTAGGCCCATTGTAGACAATTAGCTGTCGCCTATCAAAGAAAGTCGACGAGGTGTAAAAACACCGAAAATTAAGTGACAGTTAATCCGACAATTGCATTAAAGAAACTTGCTGGTTTTGGGGGACTTTATTATCTCTCCACTAAAAAATTCCTATTAAATCTGTTAAATTGGTACATTTATTGGTCTAGAAAAAAAATTATTTCAGTCAAATTTCTTGATAAATCAAAGGGTGCAACACTCTTAACATTTGTTTATAATTAATGGGTTTTTATTCACGTTTTGTCGGTAGATGCTCCCTTCCATTGTAAGGGTCCGGGCTGGCAGTCAATCTGTCCGAAATTTAGAACTGAATGCCGAAAATTAAAAGTAAAATCAAGCCAACAATGACCTGAGGATAGAAATTGCCGAAAAGAAATTTTATCAGATTTAAAATCCTTAATAGATTGTTGATATTATGAAGTCAAGGGCCCAACGTACAGCTTACATTTTACAAGAGATCAAATCTGTACAGAATCACAAATTCGGTAATAATCAATCGCAAATTGATCTCTGAAATGAACAGCACAATAAAACAGTTTAATAGGTTCCTATAGATATCTAGATCACTATTATAGATTGTATTCGACTCTTGAAGACTCATTTGTGAAAATTAGGGAAAGGGAGAGAGGAAGAAACTGGTAGCCCCAAAAAGTGTTGAATAGAGAAGAGAGAGAGAGAGAGAGAGAGAGAGGAGAGAGACGAGAGAGAGAGAGAGAGAGAGAGAGAGAGAGAGAGAGAGAGAGAGCAGGAGAGAGAGAAAATTGAGAAAGAGAAGAACATTAAAGTGTCAGATGTTGCAGAGAGAGAGAGAGAGCAACGACGATCAGAGAGAGAGATAGACGAGAGAGATGAAGAGAAGAGAGAGCAGGTCAGAGAGAGAAGAGGGACGAGAGATCTAAAAGCAGGAGAGAGAAAAATCCACGAGAGAGATAGAAAGAGTTCAGAGAAAAAAAAAAATAAAGAGAGGGAACAGAGAAAAAAGAGAAAAGCACTTAAACTAATACCTTAATGAGCAAAGGAAAGCTTCCCCTAGTACAAATCCAGATGAAATCCGTGCACCACAGGCTGGATACCGAGAAGTTAACTCCATTTAAACCTCCCCCTGATCACGACCGAGCGACTCTTGAATTATAGCACTGTTTTACTACTACAAATGTGGTCTCGATCTCATTAATCGCGACCGTGGTGGCAAATAACAATTTAGTTTTTTGTTTACAACGGGCCCTACTTACATACGAGAAAATGACAGGCAGAACCAGGGTTTGCTGTTAGAACAGGAAGCCACGCGCTGTGTTAATTATTTGCGGTCATTGTTTGCCGACACAAATCTTACTACAGGCCTAACCCCCTCACATATACTAGGCAGGTCTAGAGGTTTATATAAAACTTTTACATATACTATATACATGTATACCCAAAACTCTTATTGTGTGCCTCATATATTACATTACAGTCAGTTCCACGATTGGACGCAAAATGTACTGGAGTACGAGTCATTTTACTGTATAGTTACTGATAAGTCTTTGATAATTACTGATAATTGCTGATAATACTGAATAATGCTGATAATTACTGATAATTGCGGATATTTGTCGCTGCTGGTGCTGATAATTACTGATAATTTAGTTAGCTGAGATTTTGACTGTTGGTAACTGATAATTACGTGGATTCTGACTTTGCTACTGAGATAGAATAATTAACATATGAAGTTACTGTGGGTACTGATAATGCAGATACTGTGCGATAACTGCCGAAGACTATCGCCCACCGGTGCGATCGTACATTTTGTGTCTAAGCGAGTGTTCAGACCGTAATACAGATCGAGTCCGTCCAGGGTTGAGAGGAAATCGCACATGGACTGCGTTTCGCCTTGCCCCGTACGGATTTCCATTTCACACCCTGGAATGGCTCCGTATTATGTCCCAAACTGACACTGGTAACAAATATGATTCCCGCTAATACCTCAGGAAATGTTCAGATTTAGTTGCATTTCTTTTGATAAATTATACTTATACATGATATAGCACCACAATATAGGCCTATATGTATCATGTGTAACTTGAACATACTTACTAATCCACAATGTGTAGAACAAATAAAACCAATAAACTGAATCATGTGCTAAGCGGCAGCCGGGTTCTGATCTCTGGTGGCCAGATAGCTCAGTTGGTAAGATCACGCTGACTGAGATTCAGGGGGCCAGGGTTCGAATCTCAGTCTGCGTCTGTGCATTTTTCTCCCTTCCTGCTTAGCATGTTTATTTGAGACTGAATGCCAGAAAATCTACATTGAAAGCATAATAAATTCCTAAACTCATGAACTGCGTAATTTCACTAGTCTATTAGATGGTACTATCATTTGTTTACTGGTTATACCTATTATCACCTGGTCAGATAAAGTAATCAATACCTATGTCCCCTTTCTGTTTTTCATCCTTGTTTTAACCTGTTCTCACCTGTGTTGCAGGTACAATAAAGAGACGCTCACCTGATTTTTGTTGATTGCTACATGACATGAGACAGGTCAGATACTAGTAGTCTGCAAGGATACCTCATGATAAATCACTCACCTCAACAAAAGCCACATCATCAAAGTCATCTCATCTCAACAAAGCCACATCATCAAATTCATCTCAACAAAGCCACATTCCAAAATTCATCTCATCAAAGCCACATCATCAAATTCATCTATCTCAACAAAGCCACATCATCAAAGTCATCTCATCTCCAACCAAATCACATTCATAAAGTCATCTCATCTCAACAACAGTCACATCATCAAATCATCTCATTCAACAAAGCACATCATCAAATCATCTCCATCTATCAAAGGCACATCATCCAAGTCATCTCATCTCATTAATGTCACATCATCAAATCATCTCATCTCAACAAAAGCCAACATCATCAAAGGCATCTCATTCTACATCCAAAGCCACATCATCAAATCATCTCATCAACAGTCAGATCATCAAATTCACTCTCATCTCACAAAGCCCCACAATCAAAGTCATCTTCATCTCATCAAAGCCACATCATCAAATCATCTCATTAATGTCACATCATCAAATTCATCTCATCCTCAACAAAACCAACATCATCAAATCATCTTCATTCATCAAAGCCACATTCATCAAAATTCATCTCATCAAAAGCCTACACATCAAATTCATTCTGCATCTCAAACAAAGCCACATCATTCAAAGTCATCTCATCTCATTAATGTCCACATCATCAAATTCATTCTCAATCAAAGCCACATCATCAAAATTCATTCTCATCAAAAGCCACATCACAAATTCATCTCACTTAATGTCCATCAATCAAATTCATCTTCATTAATGTCACACATTCAAAGTTCATCGTCATCTCATCAAAAGCCACATTCATCAAATTCATCTAGTAATGTCACACTCATCAAGATTCATCTCATTAATGTCACACATCAAAAGTCATCTCATTTCATCAAAGCCCACATCATCAACATTCATTCTCATTAATGTCACATCATCAAATTCATCTCATCTCAACAACAGCCACATCATTCAAAGTCATCTCATTCCTCAACAATTCACATCATCAAAAGTCATCTTCATTAAGTCACATCATTCAATATTCATCTCATCTCATCCAAAGCCACATCATCAAATTCATCTCATTAATACGTCAACATGCATGCAAAGTCACTCTCATAAAATTCATGAAGAAATTATGTCGATTTATTATATATCGTTTAACATGCGATACCCGCTCGAGAACATTTTTCACTCATCATGGAGACGTCAAACCATTGCCGGTCGTGAAAGGCCTGCAAAATATTAGGCCTATATGTTTGGCACTCATGACCTTGGAGCAAGGAGGGATCTTTATCGTGCCACACCTGCTGTACAGAACGGAATATCAGACACGGTTGAAAGAACTATCATGGCAAGTCGATAGTTGCACTGACTGTATAATCGCCGGATGGTATTGATAGATTCAAAAATACAATCACTATTTACTATCGTGTCCATTATGCAATTAAACTATCGATACTATCGACTATCGCTTACACCCCAGAGTGTGGGTGTACTGATGAGGTGTGGGGGTGGCCCATGAACTCTAACACTGGTGACTCCGTGAAACAGCCATTGATATAAAGACAAGCTGCAGACTCTCCTTTCAGATAGTTTGATAGATTTTTCTGGGTTTCATTGCCATGTAAAATGATCCAGTCCAATCGTGCATCTAAAGATATTTTTATATCCCAATTTTCTTGGAACCAACACAACTCGTAAAACTTGCAGAAAATGGTTATTTTACACGTTTCAGTTTCTTCCTTTTCTCTATTGATTTCACATAACTTTGTAGTTATACTGCTGAAAGCCTTCCTTACTTAATCCAATGGCCCTGGTATCTCTATATATTGGTGTGGATCTAAGAATTTCGAGGAGTGGGATACAAAAAATTCGGGTGTAGTATGGTCCCTGGGGCTTTATCA
>CAJDSM010018423.1:0-10053 GCA_903981925.1 Ostrea lurida
TTTTATTTTCACTGAATTTGCCCGCCATAGATTAGACACGGACCATTTATTTATTGTGCGGGGTGCGATCATAATTCTTTTTTCGATATCTTTTTTTTTTTTTCTATCCACTAGTTAGTCAGAACTTTATCGAACCCGAATTCGAAAATCATCGTGTTCAAACAGCGCTTGAATTAGTGATTCTGTCGCTGTTATATAATAGTGAGATACACGAATATTGAAAGTCAGTAAGATCTTTACAACAGGTTTTTTTTTCTTTCTTTCAGAATTATACATCTGTTACTACAATTCCTGCAAATACAAAGTTTCATGAAATTCTGTTCAGCGATTTATGGGGATTAGCGGATGGGAGGTAATGACAAAGTCCATGTTTTGCTGTGGGGAAACCCCAAAACCATTCGAATCAAAATGGAAAATGGAAGGTGCAGTATGGCATCATGTAAGGAATAATCCTCGAAAGTTTCATGAAATTCTGTTCAGCGGTTTATGAAGATTAGCGGATGGAGAGTGGTGACGGACAAACGAACAATCGAACGGACATAAAGGGTCACTATATTAACGCCCCCAAACTTTGTTTGTAAGGGGTATGATAACAGAAACTAAATGAAGAAGAAAAAACAAATCAATCAATTAGACTAGATACATGTATGATAAGAGAATCTGAGCTTTACAATTCATTGATCCGCAAAGTAGATTTTAGAGTTCTTGGAACTTCCCGCTATACTTTTCCATTCTAGCTGTTGAAGTAATGTACATGTACTATATAAATTATGACGTTTGTTCTTGAAAATTAAAAGAGAACGGTTACTGATTGATATACACTAGATAAATGTGCGAAAAGTCCCAAGATACTGAAACTACTACAACTATTGACTTATTTATTGTAAACAACCAGCGTGTTTGCAAGTTACGAGTATCCGTATTGCCAGTTACACTCATCGCAATTATAAAGACAAATATACATAAATTTACACGCATCTGGGTTTTTTTCATCGTTAAACACGGATAAACCAGACGCGTAAATACATATGAATGAGACCAATAACTGACATCTATGATTCATAGAATCAGTTATTAGTCTCATTCATATGTATTATGGCGGGTGTGACCGGTCAACAGGGGATGCTTACTCCTCCTAGGCCCTGTTCCCACCTCTGGTGTGTCCAGGAATCCGTGTTTGCCCAAACTCTTGTTTTTGTATTCTATTTGGACTTACGAGATTGATTTCGTTATATTTGCCTTTGCATTGTTTTAAATGTTTTATTGGTGACATATCGATCTTGGCGATGATGAAAGCTAAGATGTATAAGATTCATGTATCTGAATTATAAATACCAAAATATCATTTGTGTCAATGATTAAAGGAATTTTGTACAAGATTCTTCTTTTTTAAAAACACATCTTTCTTTTATCAACAACACAGTGTTGATAATGATTATATGAATTATTATATTTCAAAATATATTTGAATAAGCGTGATATGTCCACCTTTTCGTATCCCCAGACAGTGGCGGAGTTAGAGGGGGCCCAGGGGGTCTCCCCCGACCCCCTTTTGGGGACCAAAATTAATTAATATGTATAGATATACAGCTAAATTAACTTCTAAAAGTAACTTTAAAAGCTCTAAAACCCGAGAGCTTCCGGGGGTTTCGCCCCCTGGGCCCCCGCTTTGGCTTCATCCCGGACCTTAAGCTTATTGACTCCTTTTTCAACGGACCGCCCCCCCCCCTTTCGAAAAATCCTGGATCCGTCACTTCCCAGACCTTATCAAATGAGCTATGACTAACCAATCGATCGATACAAATAAAGCTACATGTAGAGTTACCCCGCTTTTTAATGTGCTGAAATACATTCCATATGAGCAATAATAGACCTTTTCTGTTCACTAGCCAAATTATGGAAATACGTATTTTTGACACATTTTACGAGTATTTAAATGCCAATAACATTTTAAGAGAACATCAGTTAGACTATAGTCCAGAACATTCGTGCGAAACTGCTTTACAATTCGACAAATGGCAGGTGTACTTTTTAATTGATCTGAGCAAAACATGTCAAACTGTTATTCTTGGTTTAATGATGCACAAACTTATATTTTTGTGGTACGTGTGAACAGAATTTTAGATGGTTTCATTTTTATCTGCACGAAACCTCACAATGTTTACAATTAAAAATGAACAAAATGTTCCCATCGGAGTCCCTTAAGTTACAAGAGGATCTTTTTGAAATTGATATATCAACAACAAACTAAACTGATTTAAATTTTCAGAAAACACTTATTTTTTAATAGGAACGTCACATTATAAAATTATCGAATTGTAGAATACTTTGTCTAAATCATAATGTTGCTCATTTCTTTTTATAGAGAATGTTAAAACTACAAAGTGTGTTTACATCAGTTTATGCCTTACATGATTTTATCATACAGATGTCTTCTGAAAAAAGAAAAAAAAATCAGAAATTCGTTGATTTAAGGAGGTTGTGGAAAGGGTGTAGGACACAAAAATAAAAGTCACAGGAAATAAAGTCACAATATATATTTTTTTCACCTATATTTATTAACATTTATGATAAATAAATATATTTATATAGTGATTAATAAGAACATTTATAAATATTCAGTACCCTTAATAAATCACTTGTTTGTTGTTGTTTTTTTTTTAAACATTTTATATTGCATGTTCACTGCAAGTTATGATAGAATAAACAACTGTGGACTGTTAATAAAAATCATATAATTTTGAATGCATCAAACATTAGACTTGCTAAACTCTTAAAATATGAGGTTCTGGTTTTAAAATGTATTATTTTTCAGGAACATATGCATTGTGATTAGTAATTTGGCAAAATGTGGCAAAAAATTCACGCGCGTTATTCAATTTGTATGCACACAGTTGCAGTTATGAGACTACATCTTTCAATAAATCATAATTCATTGCTTAAATACATGCAACATCATCGCCAATTAAATTCAACACAGTAAAATGTAAGTATTTCAGAGTTCTTGGAAATGGATTGGGAAATTCGTAGTTGAAGATACGTACATTCAAATATACTCTTTTTTTCCTCCGATTTTTACAACAGATTAATTACCACTATACGGACTGAGTAACCGTTAACCAATTAAAAGTTGCCATCCCTAATATACATGTACATGTATAACAAAGCCGATTGTCTGATAGATTCATGCCACTAAATTAAAGGGGAAAAAATGAAAAATTAATACATTTGCGCATTGATTGTAAAGACATTTCAGTTTCTTTTAATTCATTTCGAAAAGGCAATATGGAGTATTGAAATCAATAAGAAGCGCAATTCTTTTTACATTTCATTCTAGTAAAAATAAAGTGCATTTGTATTAACAAAAATTATTTGATGATATAATTATGCTTACCCTGCACCGCGCCGTCAGATCAACTAAATGGCATAAAAGTTGATTGTTTGTAGATTTATATCCACTTGCCTTACTGTTACTGGGAATTGTACCGGGAAGTTTTGATATTTAATTTCACGTAAGAGTCAAAAATACATATGTGTCGTATACAGCTTTTTAAACTGCTATGAATTATATTGGCTCTCGGATTTTAAGTCTCTTGAGGATTATCTCTGTTTATACCCATTGCAAGACATAGATAACGACCACTCCATTGGGGAAGGTCTATAATTAGTCATTGTGGTTATTCTGTTGAATCTATCATGCATTGTTTTTAAGGTCTGATTAGTTATTAATGCAATTGTTAATATATTTTTATTTTCCTCTGTAGCTATTCAATGTACATGTATTAAGATTTATATTTTCAGTGAGAATGATAGTATGAGTGTGGGAGTGAGTGGAAAAATTTTGTGGCATTGTAATTATTGAATTATAATATATATTATTATATATATATATATATATATAATATATAATATATATATTATTATATATATATATATATATATATTATATAATATGTAAAAAATCATTATTAAAAAAAAGTTATTAATGCAACTGACATTTGGTTTCTACAACATGAAGCTACCCCGCATACGATAGGGCAAGTTCTTAAATGGCTACACAAAACATTAGGACAGAGGCTGGTGTTCAAAACTGACTCCATCTGACCGCCAAATAATCCTCCCAAGATTTATGCCTATATAATAGTAATAAAACCCAATCCTTAAGAGCAGTGGATCATAAAAAGGTTTATATGGTCTAATTTTCACAGGCTTTATTATTCCTAAGATCTTTCATCTTATCTTTCTTCATCTCTTTTTGACGCTTACTGTAAATTGTTCTCTGATCTCGAATTTGGAACTGATTCGCACACTGCATATGAATGGAGGACAAGTGGTGGAGATTTGATGTGAACACGAATCCAAACACCTGTTGAATAAGAGACAAACGGCTAAATGGAAATGCGAAGATTACGAACACGGATCAATCCCGTAAGTCCCAAACAGAATACAAAACAAGGGCAGGATAAACTCGGACCTTTGGACATACCAGAAGTGGGACCAGGTGTCTAGGAGGAGTAAGCATCCCCTGTCGACTGGTCACACCCGCCGTGAGACCATTGTCTTGATCAGGTAAACGAGGTAATCCGTAGTTTTGGGATTGTTTCCCGCAGATCACAGTTAAGGAGCAGCCTGACCAATAATAATAGCCAATTTTATTGAAAATTATATCTTTAATTTACAATTAGCATTGTTTCATATCCTTTGTTTGACTGTCGTTTTCCTACTAGATTTGACTACGGGTAATCCCATTACTTTATTTCGACTAAGGGCTCACGGCGGGTGTGACCGGTCAGCAGAGGATGCTTATTCCTCCATGGCACCTGATCCTGCCTTCGCTTTTGTCGGGGGTCCGTGTTGCCCTACACTCGATTTTGTATATGTTGTTTGAGATTATGACTACGTTTAGCACGATGTTAACTTCGCCTGTTTATATTGTATATAAATTGGCGAAGTTAACAATGTGTTAAACTTAATCATAATCTGGTTTTCAAAGTGAACCTTATTTTCTTTGTTGTCGATAGAGCGTGTGACAGTGTGATTGTTTTCCTATTTTTTCTTCTCTTTTCTTCAAATAAATTTCTGTTTGTGCATTCAACGATTTATCATTTTCTTTTTGACAAACGTATGACTAATATTGCTTTTAAGAATAAAGGTAATGGTCGCGTATGTCAAATACTATATGAAGTATTTCATGTTGAGTATCTATGACTTGGGGATACCTTTATTGTTTGGGGGTATAAAAATCGTTGGTCTATGAAAAAAATATCTTTGACAAAATAAAGATTACAATATTTCACACTAAAACGTAGCCAGTACATAATTTATATCGCAAAATATTTGGTACATGTAACCGTGATATGGTTGAAATATTGATTTTGTAAAAACTTAAAATGTCTTAAAACTGCATTGATTTATTGGTCAAGATAACGTGAGACATCTTTAAAACTCTTCTGCAACGGTGAGTAAAGTATGACCTTTGATAAGAAAAGTAAACTTAATTCAAAATTATCGAATATATTTACTTGCTCAGTCAAATGCCATCCTATTCAACTATTTTACCTCTCGCTGCATTCTTAAGTTTCTAGACCCTGCTCATCATGCTTAAGGTATATGTAGATATTGATTTGCTGTTCAAAGTAATCTAAGAGGAAGTTCGTGTATACTGTCAATTGACCGTAGGAGGCAAACATGCATTTAATAAAATTGTTGATAATTCTCAATGATCGCATTCGAGGGGGCTGTACGAAGAAGATATCGGGATTTGAAATTTTTTTTTTTTTATCTTATTTTCATTTGGTTTTTGGTTTTTGTTTTTGTTTTTTGTTTTTTTTTTTGTTTTTTTTTTTTTTTTTTTTTTTTTTTGTTTTTTTTTTTTTTTTTTTTTTTTTTTGGTGGATCTGACCACAGGTATCTGAATTTTAATCAATAAATAGATATTACTAGGGGAAAATAGTATCTATAAAATATAAATAGGCTACACCAGGTGTGCAACGATATTCTGACCCCCTCCTCGATTCGGGCTCGATTTTATTATTAAATTTGCCAAAACAAACATTTCCACTGGCACGGTTAACCTCAAAAATGATTTTCATTTTCATCCGTCGCTTCAGAAGTCTAAAATCATTCGTAATAATCCAACAACGGATATATTTTTACGATATTTTGTACATTCTTTCCAAGGCCTAACTTTCATTACATGACGTGCATTTATATTTTGGTACCACAGCCCAACTCATCTGTGTACGAACTAACTAACGATATATTACTCTCCTGACCCGCGTCTCCAAGTGACATAGTCTAGCGGACATATCTGGAGGGATATGTCAGGTATTCGCTCGACTGTTATGACATTGACGTCGCTTGCAGCTGTGGAATCTACGACAATTCGCTTTTCGTAGCTACTAGTGTTTAATTTGGTAATTGAATTGAATTAATACATGTACGACTTACTGATAAATGTGCCATGTGTCCGTATGTTGTGGGTTTTGTGTATTCCCACCATAAGCCATGTGTTGTGTTCTGAATAAATTTTTAATAAATAGTGACTTAACTTATCTGTATTCTTCGAGGTTACTACACGCCCTTACCAAACATAAGGTTCAGAGTGAAACGACTAGTGTAGTACATTATTCCCGGTGATATTTGTCTATAGTATGGCTGCGATTCAATTTCACCTCGGAATCGTCAACTTCGAGCGGTCATACCGAATGCGGCCACTTAAATGGAGCAACCTAAGTAAGAGAATTTGTGCGAGAACAATAACAGAGATTCTTAGCTGCTCACAAATTCAAACAGCCGTTAAAACGGTACTTGGACGACGTCGCAGAATATCCGCAATTAATTACCGCTATGGGCCGTCAGGAAGAACACATTCATCAATCGTCATGTCTTCGCAGTCAATTTTTTACGGACAGTAGGAAGCAGCACACGGACAATATCGTGAGTCAAACATTTGTTGGAGAAATTCGACTAAGTTTACTTCGTGGCATCCCTATGCTCTTTTCAAGAGTCTCGCCTTGAATGATCGTCCAGGTGCCTTTTCGCACAACGCTAATATCATTACATATCGGATTCATGGTAATAACTACCGAACAGCCACTCAGGCATTGTTGCGCTCGTCAGAACTCGGTCAATAACTACAACATTAAGATGAATGGGACATTTATCGTATTCTAGATATTAAGGTGTTAATCCTTCAGTGTGATCAGTTATCAATTTAATACAACAAAAAGCAGTCTTATGGCTTATAGTGTTACCTAGCCCCGCACATGAATCTGAACGGTCATATAAACCGGACCAGAGCACAATTCCACTTTACGAATACAAAATGCTGGTGAGGCTCCGTTGAATCATTCTTTCGCAGTTTGCATGAACTTTGCCTGAACATTTTAATTTGATAACGAAATCAGAGCAAATTCGGGATAGACTCGTTATCCGACATTTGTGACAAAGGAATGTCTGAAAAGTTACAGTTCGTGCGAAACTTGACCTTAGAAATGCTATAGAAGTGGCAAGGAATTCGGAGCTTGTTAGAGTCAAGTTAAACGATCTACAGACACATAACCTCGATGCTTTTGTATAAGCCGTCATGGTCATACTGTCCAAGACGACAGCACACACCACGACGGAAACAGTGAACAGAGACTCAACTCATCACAAGGATCACCCATGTGACAGCTGTAATCGTCAACATACAAAAAGGCGAAGTTAACATTGTGTCAAACGTAATCATAATCCAAAAAACATATACAAAATCGAGTGTAGGGCAGGACGACCTTGTCCAGCCAAAGGACAGCGTTGCCGCAAATGTGTGAAAATGAACCATTATGAAGTGTGCTGTGGGTCTGCAAAGAAACCAACGACCAGTTCAGTGAATCAAGGCAAAGATGAACAGAATGTGTTCTTCATGGTAGCAGTGACTGAATGCACAACAACAGATGTTTGGTTTACAACACTGGAAATTGACGGACGAAACATCAGATTCAAGATAGATACAGGTGCAGACATATCCGTTATGACTGAAGCATCCTACAACTCGTTACGTCACAAGCCGAAACTGGATCCAAACCGTAGCATACTCAAGACTCCCAGTGGAATCCTTCACAGCAAAGGAACATTTACAGCATTTACAAAATACAGTCAGTGTATTCGTTTCCAATAATTGTAATCCCAGGGCGAGACACAACAAACTTACTCGCACGTTCTGTCGCTCATACCATGGGACTTGTCTTGAAATTAGACAGTATTAGTGAAGACCTTGGGACCATGAAAGGTGACCCTGTGAAAATCACCCTAAGAGATGACACAGGGCCTTACTGTGTTACTACTGCGAGAAGGATCCCTTTCCCTTTGTTGCCAAAAGTGAGCCAACAAGTGAAAGAGGAATTGGATAGACTGAAGGAGTCAGGAGTGATAGTGAAAATTACTACACCAGTGACTGGTGCGCACCAATAGTTCCCGTAGTAAAGAAGAATGGTAACGTTCGCATGTGCTGGACTTGAAACGCCTCAACAAAGCTGTGAAACGTGAGCATTATATGCTACCAAACTTAAATGATATCAGCCCTAAACTATCTGGAGCCAAAGTTTTCTAAGTTGGATGCCCAAGTGGGTTTCACAGATTCCATTGGAAAAGGACAGCTGAAACTAACGATTATTCGGTCGCTACTGTTACACTAGATTACCATTTGGAATCACTTCAGCACCAGAAATCTTTCAGAGACGCATGAGTGATTTATTGGCCGATCTTGATGGAACCAGTGTCATTATTGATGATGTCATCATTTATGGCGAATCGATGGAAGAACATGATAAGAGACTCAAGACTGTTATGGACAGACTTGCTACGAATGGTGTGAAATTAAACTTGGACAAGTGTGAATACCGCAAGGACAAATTCGAGTATTTTGGTCATGTGATATCAAGTGCAGGCATTCATCCAAGTTCTGAGGTGTTCAAGCAATACAGCAACTTAAACCACCTACCAATGTAACTGAACTGCGTCGCATCATAGGCATGATTATACCTAGGACGATTTGTCCAGATCTATCTACTGTACTAGCTCCGCTGAACAGTTTGTTGAAATCTGATTCTGCTTGGACGTGGGATGAGCACAGGAGAGAGCTTTCCTTTGATTAAGAAGCTCGTCACTCAAGCACAGTATTGGCATTTTACGACTCCAGAAGACCAACCATTGTAAGTGCAGATGCGAGCAGTTTTGGGATTGGCGCGCACTATATCAAACCATAAATGGAAAGATGCAACTATTGCTTATGCTTCAAGGACATTGTCAGAGGCAGAGAAGAGGTACGCACAAATCGAAAAGGAATGTTTGGCAGAGTGTGGGCCTGTGAAAGATTTGAAGATACATTACAGGACTCCTTTATTTCGTTTGATCACGGACCATAAGCCACTTGTACACTGATAAACACGCAAGACTCACCGCACACCACATTGAGATGTCAGAGACTGCTTATGAGATTTTCTACGCTACAATGCTGTTGCTGAGTACCAACCTGGAAAGCAGTTAGTTGTACAGACACACTATCGCGTAGCCCGTTAAAGGAAAGTACAAGCAACACCTCGGAGGATTTGAATCCTACATATGTAGTGTTTGGATACCAAACCTATGTCTGAAGAAAGCTAGATGAAATTCGCACAGACGAATTCTGATCCAGTGTTAGAAAACATTCTGAATTATGTCAAGTCAGGATGCCGTCAAAAAAAAGTGCTATCTACCCAGGAGTTCCACATATTTCTCATCGCGAAAATGAACTCTCCGCAATAATGACATTCTATTCTACCGTGATAGAATCATAATTCCAGAAACTATGAGATCAGAAACACTTGAAAGCATTCACAGTGGACATTTAGGACTAAACAAATGTCTGGAACGTGTTCAAACTGAGCGTATGTGTGCCAAGGAGTCACTCGTGACATTGAGAACTGTGTCAAGGACTGTGAATTTTGCAATATTCACCGACCAAAACAACAAGTGAACATTGAAGTCAACTGAGTTACTTCTCAAGAGACAAAGAAAAGACCAAGTATAGAC